>OY735262.1:8620171-8818190 GCA_963457715.1 Argyresthia albistria
AGACTTACGCTTTGCGGCTGCACCAAATCCCGTATTTGGTGCGCTTGTAGCGGAACCAAAAGAGAACGACATCCTCTCGTTAAAGCACTTTTGATTTATTGTTTGTATTGTTTGGCGACTTGGCGTAGAGCTAGCTATAGGTTAGGTTCATTCATTAGCGGTCGGTTGTCACAGTTTAGAGATGGACGCACGCAATTTGCGTACAAGCTAAGCGTACAAGTTGCACCTAGGAAAACCGCTTCTATTACCTTCGCGTTAGGGGTTAAAACTTCATGAGCGTGAACTGTCAAAACGAACCTTTTATTTTATGAAGACTTTTATTCAGGCAACAATCGATGTTTTATTATTTATTAACATCGATGTAATCGATCGATGCATTACATCGGACAAAACATCGATGTATATTTTAAATGTCCATCCCTATAATAGTCACAGTTATACGTTATACCCTATCCAACATAGGATGAACTCTGACAGCTGTCAGTGTCAAAATACGCCTATGAGGTAACGTATTTTTCGACGGTAAAATGTATTGGAGACAATTAACATACTTTATTGGCGAATAGTGACGTGCTACACTTATCGTAAGACAAGTTATCGATCTTGACTCGAAACATATAATAGAATATTGAAAGACATCGACAGAACAAGGATGGATGAAGATTGGGAGCGTGACGTACGATTCGACCAATCTATAAATCTACAAGACTGCTCCAGCGAGTCCGAATCAGACTTTGATGATGGTTATTTGGGCTGTGAATCGATTTAACAAGAATAAAACATGTTACAATATCCTTTTGTTTGATTTGCTTGAAACATTCAGAAACTTTTGTTAGAATATCGATAATTTGTATCGACATTATCCCCATGCCTAGTAAAGTCACAGTGTCAAGCTGTCAGAGTTCATCCTATGTTGGATAGGGTATAACCTGAGGGTATAACTGTGACTAGGGTTTAGTTTTGGTTTTCAGTTTCCGGTCTAAACATAAGCCGTGCTTAGTGACATCGCCGTCAGCGCCATAATCGATTACAGCGTCTACAAAATGCCATCGTTTTATATCGCCAAAACTGACTCGGAACGGCTTCGTAGACGCTGTAATCGATTTTGGCGTGACTCGGAACGGGGGCCGTAATAACCGTATAGGGCGACTTTCGCCCGACGACAATCACACTCGAACTTGATGCGAAGTTATTGAACACACCCCTGTTGGACGAGTGTACAAGAAGTCCATCTTTGATTGAACTCCAACCACGTGTTCGGCATTGTATGGCCAAACAAATATATTCAAAACGCCCACTCACTCACACAGTACCACTTTCTATTTCACAATAATTACTACCTACATTATTTTAATATTAATTACAAATAACCATTACCTACCTGCTGTTTTATTATTCTACACTACAATACAATACCTACTGCGTCAGACTGCGTGTACAATGATAATTTAATTCATTTTTATAATACCTATTTCAGGCAATTTTACCAATAAAATTATGAAAGTATGTAAAGTACCTAAGTCATTTTAAGTGCTTGTAATCAGGCTAGTGTTCCTATAGATATATTTTATTTTAATTATTTGCTAAGAAAATCAGAATTAAAATGTATGCTGAAGTAGCTCCCATCATGGTCCTACCAAACCAAACTACCAATGATTGTTAAAAACTACATGAAGTGGTCACCATAATATTGAGCCACTAAGCAACTGCATTTGAAGCAAGAATGCGAACAAAATGACAACAAACACTATTACTATGATGACAATAATGTCATGATATTTTTAAGTCCTTCAAATCTTGTACTTGTAACACAGAAGAGATAATAGTGCTACGTACAGAACGGCCACTCCCTTCCCCGCGCGGATTCAGATACCGCACCTCACCCCTGAGTCGGGGAGCCTCTTCGGGAGACACTTTGTTTAGGCGCTGAACGCACACATTCACAAACGAACGAGTTTTGCACGCGTACAAAAGTCATTAGGCTATGTAGTAGTAATAGGTGATTATTTTATGAGCGTTCTATGGAGTGTCCGAGGTGTGCTTGTAACCAACTGATCTAATAAAAATAAATGAAACTGATATTTAGGTACTTTTTCTATTTTATTCTCACTGAATCACTGACAATGTAGCTTTGTTGACAAAACATTCTCAAGATTTTCATTAAAATTCCCAGATATGGTTAAATGCAAGTTACCTCAATATTTATACAATTTCTCATACATATTCAAAGTGCAAAACAATGAGCAGTTTAGTAATATACATAGACCTATTATGCAGTTAAATAAACCGGACTGTAGTCTTTGCCTCCCAGGGAATCCGTTACTTCTTTCCACCAGGAGGCTGTAGCGGTTGGCCCCTGTCCTTGCCGCGAAGTTTCAATCCAAGTGCCCTCTCGATTTTACCAAGAACGACATTGTTGGGTATTCCGCGACCAGCCTCGTAGTCATTGACTATTTGAGGTTTCTCACATATTTTTGTGGCCAAGTCTTTTTGACTCATACCCTTCGCCTGTCGTCCCTGCATGATGATTTTTCCCAAATCAAGTGGCACGGTGTCGTGGCGCAGTTCATCAGTCTCCCTGTCTAACTTGGCAGTATTCTTTGTGGTAACGTGTTGTTTGTTGGTTCCCGCACCATATTTTTGTGTAGTGTCCACTGGTACTCCTTGACGGCGAGCAGCATTGACAGCTTGTTCCGTCTTCAGTGCAGAAGCCTTTGGTGGCTTTTTGCGCAGAATAGTTACCGTATCCCAGTCAGACATTTTTGGCGATAAAATCACTGGGTATTACTGTTTTACGAAAATTTATTTTCTTTCTGTTTCGTTTTCGTCTCGTGCACGATTTCCTAACTTACAAAGTTCACAGAACAAAAAATTGCGTCATTTTACTTTCATGCATTCACAGACCAGCAGCAATGCAGCATGTGTGTCTGTAGCCAGCCAACCATTAACCGTTTTACTATACGCCGGCCCGGCGGCACCGGCACCGGCACCAGTTTAGTGAGTAAGTGAGGGATAGATAGATAGGATAGAACTATAGCTCTGTCCCTCACTTACACACTAAACATTGTTCTGAGACACTAAACCGAGGGAGTATAGTATATATACTGTCTACGCACTAAACCGGTGCCGGTGCTTTATTAATCTGTGGCCGAACCTACCTCCCCTGCCCACATACTAAATATTACTGACAATATTTTTCAATCAACACCAACCCCATCAACCCACAGAAATGCCATAGATAGATAGAACCAAACTGTTGTCCATGAACCAAACGTTACAGAAATGTCAAGTCAATCAATCAATCAAGTCAATCAAGAGTCAATCTGACAAAAAGTCTGACACTCCGTTGCAGAAAAGGTCATTCATTATCGAGTCTTATCTTATGTTATGACAGATTGCCATGAACTAAAGTTGAATGTTGAAGTTGAATCTCACAAAAAATGAAATCTGATATATTTGTGATAATACTTGGTAATAAACGTAGTGATAACTTTCTCTGTGCTTGATAAAGCCTCGTAATGTCTGATTCTGAAGAAGAAATTTTGATTTTCGCCGAATTTGATGAAAATGTGAACATCGGAAACTACAGAAGTATCCACGCACTTGGTGTTGAGAGCAAAAATCCTATTATCCAAATGGACGATACTTTTTTTATAGGTTAGTTTTACTGAATTATTTTATTCTTAGTTCATTATTTAGAACCGCTCAATAATTAGCTCTGACAAAAAGCAATGCTATTGTCGTATCATCCTGTAAAATCGGTGACAATTTCAATACCTACCTTCCAACCTCCACCCTTGATTTGACCCATCAACCCAAATTTTACAAATTTTTTTTGCAGGGAAATATGAAAATCCTATTGGAACATACATGTTCTTTGAAGAAGATCCAGAACCTCAAAGTTCAGATACATTATTTGATAGAATACCAGATAAACCTTTAAAGTTTCAGTGTAAAACACGGAAATCAATAGTAATGGAACACTCATATGTCACACCTAAAGAAGGAAGATGTATGTATACCATGACTTTTATCTCTATTTTACCAGGTGGGTTGCCTGTAACCTATCTAACATGTGAAAGGAAAGGTTTTTACAAATATATTATTACTTAGTAGTAATTTTTTACTTTATGTATAGACAAATTTTCAATCTTTTTCCTTTTTCAACCCAATAAATTGAACTAACCAACTGTCCATGCTATGAATACCTATGGACCAACAAATTTTCATTTCCCTTGCTTGATTTACTTTTTGTTTTAATTGTAGTACCAGAGCCACAGCCAGATGAGGAAGACATTGAGCTAGTTAATTTCAACAGCATACAGGAGGCAATAGAGAAATTCAAAACTGCTTTAATTCCTGAAGCCACAGCTACCTCCACAATCACAATTGAAAAATGTGAAAAGGAAGATGACAATAAGACTAAAGATACTATGGAAGTTCATGAAAATGCTTGGTAAGTGTGTAAGTAACTGAAATTTTGTTTGTAAAAATTGCTTAAGGTTTTTTTCCATCAACCTGCACTGAGCCAGCATGATGGTCTATCACTCAATATTACTGGCATCCAAATGAAGGCTGGTGCCCCTTGGTGGGACCATTAATGGGCTCCATTTCTAGTTTTCTCACTGCCTTGTATGCAGGTGTAGAGCACATAAAAGATAAGATAAAAAATATCCAGCTACACTTATTGTGCAAAGTGTAAAATTTATCTCCACAAAAATATAAGAACTAAGGTCAGTTCGGCGAAGTCCGGCATACTTCATTTAAAAAAATATTAGATGAATATTTTTGGCTATTCTATTATTATTTAGTAAATTTTTATTTAAATATATGATAATACATTTAGTTGACTGTAAAATAAACCTGTCAAACCTATATAAAACCTTTCAGTTTGAGGATTAAACAACGTTTTTGAAAACACATCTCAATAGACGGACTTAGCCTCCATGGCGGGGAAGTCCGTCTAGTGGCGAGTTTACCAACAAATATACAATTTACGCAAAATATATGTCTATTTAGTGTGAGAGTTGACGTCCAACAACCTAATGTGTGTTCTCAAATCTTAAAGATAAGGTTCTAAATGCCTTATTTTCCAAAAAAAAGCTTTTGTCGGGCAAGTCCGGCATACATCAAAAATTCATCGCAATTCAGAGGTAGAAACCTTGGGGTCATGTACATCACTTTCAATGAAATAATATTTTCTTAGTAAATTATAATAATTATTTATTTTAATACAATCAGTCAAAACAGCCCAAACTATTAAGTTAGGGTCGAAGGCTGGATTTTATCAACAAAAAGTTATGCGAGAATAACTATCCCGGGGATAATTTGTATGACAATGTCAGTTCAAAATGAAGTCATTGTTAGGAAAAGTAGAAGTTACTCTGGAGTAAAAGTTACTCTTTCGTTGGTAAAATCCAGCCTAAGTAATCTAAGTATCTATACTAGTAATATGCTTTACTTCTCTTGAAAGTAAATCGCATTTTCCTCAGAAAACAAGGAAAATAAATTCAATGAATAGTAATTCAAGTACCAAGAAGGGCTACCAAACACTGGAATGGAATGCCCAAAGCGCCATAAATATTCATAAAAACTGCTCATGGTTGCAAAACCGATCGCAAGTTGGCCAAATACATATGAAAAAAAAAAAAATCAATGAATGAGAGTACGTAATAAATGATTTTTTTTCAATATTAGTAGATCGGGGACATCGTCGCACCAGATTTGGTATGAGCACCCTTATGACCCCTATACCAAATTTTGTGCTATTGTCAATACAGCCGCCTAAGCCACTTGACTGCAAGTAACTAAGTATAACAGAATTTATAAACACACGCACACACACATGCCTAGCGTCACGCCTTTTCCTATACGGAGTGATAGATGCACAATTGTGCCCTCTTTTATCCAGTTATTCAATACTCCATTTTGCGTGACAGGTGACGGGGCCTAGCCCATCGCCGCAGCTATGGAGTAATTAAGGTTTCCTCACGATATTTTCCATCACCGTTAGGACAGAAATACAATCGAGTTGTTACCTATTTACCTATTAAATTAAAAGTTATTTAGACAAAAAAGGTTTACGACATCTGAAAACGGCGAAGACCGGCATATGACAATCTTTCCCTCGAAAATGTAGACGGACTTCCCCGCTACTACACTTTGAGGTTAGGTTTATTTTCACCAGGAATAACTCAGTGGAAAATGTGTTTAATTCAATTCTAATATTATAATTAGATAAATACAGTAATAAAGAATACACGTACCTATAAGAATTTGAAAAATAATGCACAAAAACCACTTTTTTATTTTTTTTTCTTCCGCGGGTATTATTCCAAATGCAAGTTGCCGGGCGAAAAAAAATTAAATGGTCGCTCATTCTGTTTGTTGTAATAACACCGCCATCTGTGTCAGTTTATTAGAACTAGAACAGGTCTAATAGTTCCTAGATTGTACGTCGATCTTTGTAGTTCCTTCAGAAACCGTTGTTTTTCTTGCTGGACGGACTTCCCCGCCAGACGGACTTCGCCGAACTGACCTTACCTATATTTTCAGATGAGCTGACTGATCACCACTCTACGTACATACATACACACTTAATGGCTGTAACCGTGAAATGTAATTACTAATTAGTGATTTGATTACCATAACTACAACATGGTTTTCTCAGGAGAATGAATGTTTTAAATAGGCACTTATTGGAATATTTATTACTGAACTACCTATTAAAAATTTATTACTGAAAAATTAAAACATTTATAAATGAAGGATTCATTGGGACCATATTGGACAAGAGTTGCAGCAGATAGGAAAGAATGGAGACAGTTGGATTGGAGACCTATGCCGAAAGGCACACCAAATTAAAGGGCACCATTTAACCAATAAGAAACGATAAAATGTAAAATGTGAATAATTGTAAACCGGCCAAGTGCGAGTCGGGCTCGCGCACGAAGGGTTCCATACCATTATCTATAAAAACGGCAAAAAAAAAACATCTGTTGTATGGGAGCCCCCTTAAATATTTGTTATACTCTGTTTTTTAGTATTTTTTGTGATAGCGGCAACAGAAATACATCATCTGTGAAAATTTCAACTGTCTAGCTATCACGTTTTATGAGATAAAAAGGGCAAAAAAATAAATAATACATTTCTGTTGTATGGGAGCCCCCTCAAATATTTATTATAATCTGTTTTTTTAGTAGGTAGGTATTTGTTGTTATAGCGGCAACAGAAATACATCATCTGTGAAAATTTCAACTGTCTAGCTATCACGGTTCATGAGATACAGCCTGGCTCCCTTTACGCTGGTGACAGACGGACAGCGGAGGCTCAGTTGCTATGTATAGGTACTCTGTGGTAATAGGGTCCCGTTTGGCACCCTTCGGGTACGGAACCCTACAAAGCAGAACTGCCTGCTGGTTTAGTTGATGTTAACACCCCAGATGGCGTTCGTTACCAATATTGCGCTCTGACTTGAAACCTTTTATTATATTGCATACATAGGTACATTACGCTGTCGGCAGGGCACCAGGGCACGATTTGTATAGACGTCTCACTCATAAATATGGAACGACTAGAAAGAGACAGTGAGTCAGGCAGGGCCCCGCCGCCGAAAGCGTAGTCATATAGGCCCATAATATTGTCCGTGTGTAAGCACCCTACCAATCAGTACGCCTGTGTGTGGGCTTTTTTTTACATGAACATTGAACACAGTAAAAAAAGCTGCCGGCCGCCATTTCATTTATCGCCATTTCGTTTCTTTCGTGAGAGGTGAATAATGGTGGAAAAGTGAGATAGAAATAAGTTCTTCTTTGTGTTTATATTGATAGTTTGTCAAAACTAAGTGCTTTTCTCCAATTCACAGCTCTTCAATGGTTTCGAAGGTAAGTTTGATCGACCATCTAATCCTCTGCGGCGTCACAAGTATCGAAATGTAACATTTTTGTGATCTTGGCGTCCTGTCTCATCAAACACAATGGCGTCCTTTGATTGCTTGTGGCGCGATCTCTCAATAGTCCGTCATCCTTTTCTCACATACATCAACGCTCATCTATTCACGGAGACACGGCTCTATTATCGAGTTATCTTTCACGACGAACCGAGAAGACCGATAAGTAAGACATACCTCGTTACCGTCACACTTGATGTTGTCGACGACGCCTGTCTCTTCATCATGAAGCCGCGCTTTTTCGTATATTGTAGTGGTAAAGATAGCATTACTAATAGTAATCATGGTTTACGTGTTTTCCTGCAGATACCAGTGCATGGTTAGGTGACTGGTGGCTATAGTTTCGCAGCGTAGTATCTGCGGCGTGCAGTAGTTGTTGGCCAGTATGTTCACGGCAAATAGTGTGCAAGCCGGTGCTGTGCCGACGCTGCAGTACCAGGAACACCCGCAGAAATCGCAGGGGAAGAACATAGAGAATGCTCAACAGAAAAACACCCAGCCAATGAGCCAGCAACAACAACAGGTAACTTTCTATTTGATTGTCTATCTATTCTATACCTTGTCCAGTATGATGATGATGATCCCTGAAAAACTGAACTGATTGTAAAGATCTACAGACATTTTTCATTTCAATTAGTTTATTGTACAAATATAGAGATCTCTAAACCCTATTCGGGTTATGTTCGGGAACTTGGGTAAAAATTCACTTGGAAAATGGAAAGACATGGAGATAATGACCGAAAGAGATATGAAATGCGGTCATCGAACTCTAGTGTGAGAATCGAGTTTCCAAACTTCTTTGTTGTTCAGTAAGTACCTATTGACAAATTTCCCATTCCATGACTTCTCGTCTGTATCTACCAGTTATCACTGAAACATGACACCAGAATTTTAATAAACCCGCCAAGCATAGTTTGACATCAGTCAGGTAATTTTTCACTATGCTGAACCAGGGTGAGAAATTGCACCTAACAGTGCAAAAATTACCTACTCTACCTGAGCCATCTGATAACACTGTTTGTGAACACTCTGAGGTAAATTTCGTATCACTCTGAGTGATTAGTTGAACGCACCCTTGGTAAAGCGAAATAATGTTGCTCGCTTCTGAATTTTTGAATCGATTAAATTAATGAAATAAAACAGATGAGTGATTGACAGATATGAGTTTATACTTATTTCACAGTTTTGCTAACCAGTTTAAAACACTTATTACTGTGCAAACTTTCCATAAAGATCATCAAACCTTTCTGTGATACCTATAGTTGAAATTCCCCTAAATGTTACATTTTTCGTGTACACTTACGCCTACAAAACATGTGTCCATCGATTAAGAATTCAATTACAAACAACAAAATGTTCTTTGACAAAATTTCCTAAATAGGCGTTTCTGAGTTTGAATACATAATTCAGTCATTTATTTACATAATCAAACTTATCTCAGAAATTCTACTGTTTATGACATTTTGTCAAATAACATCAAAGTCAAAGGTCTTTATTTGTAAAACTGGTTATAGTATAATGATCTTAAATATTTGTAATATTGTATCTCTATGCTTGGCGCAGTGGCATACAAATAAATATTTGTTGTTTGTAATTAAATTCTCAATTGATGGGCATGTGCTTCATGGGTGTCACGAAAATTAGAGTATGCAAGTACCCGAGTATCCCAGGCTTCATACAAAAATGTTCAAACCTCTTCTTCTTGTTTTACTATCTGGAGTAGACATTAGTAAGGCATACTCATACTATACATAAACATCTATTAGGCCCTAATATATAAATAATAATTAGGGCTTTAAGAAATAACTTCAACAATAAAGTAAACAAACAATCATTCACTGAACGAATGCTTAGGTATCACTCGACCTGTCAAATCACTTTGATCCACTACCTAGTAGACTGTAGACTTTTTGATTTCTATTGGTCCCCTATTGGTCTCTTATGGGCCTATTAGACTATGCTGTTGGCAGGGCCCTGTCTGACTCACTGTCTCTTTCTAGTTGTTCCAGAGTGAGACGTCTATACAAATTGTGCCCTGCCGACAGTGTAATGTAATAAGGTCTTTAAGGTCATGCATGACATGAGTCTTTGCTTATTGACAAATAAAAATATTTGATTTGATTTACAAGCAGCACATACAACTAAATCCACTTTGATCTTTTAAATTTCTCTAAGATGGAGCAACTACCAACAGCTTCTAGAAATAATAAATAATCTCTTGTTTGGAATAAAACTCAATATTTCACAGCTTAATTAAAATTTATCAGTTTTGAGTTAACTTTTAATTTGTTTTTTCTCAAGGAGTTCCCGACATTTTGCTACACGACAACCAATGTGAACATGATTGGAAAGCTTGGAACCAACACGGCTGGTGGTGGTGGCGTGACACAGGCTGTCAACATTGCTCAACTAGCAACAGGAGATGACAAGACATGCTACATCGCACAACCATTCTCGTACAACTATGCACTGGTCAATCAGATGCAGATTGCCCCAAATGGCATACAGAATACAATATCAAATATAAGCTTTAAGTGTGATGTTTGTGGCCTAATGTTTGGTCATCTGACGCTACTGAATGCTCATAAGAGGATACATGCACTAGACACAGGTTGGTTATGTTATTCTGTCAATTCAATCTGTTTTGGAGAGAGAGAAAGAGAAACTGATAAGAAATATTACATCATTTCAAAGATCGGCCGATATAATAGAACAAATGCAGTAAAATGTGAACTGATATGCAATGCACGCATCAGCTTTAAGCTGATGCGTGCATTGCATATCAGTATGCTTTAATAACAGAATAACATTTACATATAGGCACATACATTGCTTCTGGTCCCACACTAGGATACCCTGTGTCGTGGGGAACAGAAACAGTAACATCAGAAGCATGTGAACATCCAAGACCTAGGGGGTCTTTTGTCCCCAGCTGGGATTCCAACCCGGGACCTCTTGCATGGTAGGCAGTGCGCAACAGCTGCACCACAGAGGTTGTGAGATATCAGAGGAATATTGCCAGGATGTGAATATTAATTAAACCAACATACAGTTTGTTTTTTTAAAGATATTTTCTATACTATGCCTAATCATTATTAATAAATCAATGTGCCACTTCATTCAAACAGCTAATTTAACGTTTCCTGAATTTCAGACAGCAACATCACAGTGGTGGCTACCGGTGTTAGTGCTGGCAATGATGTGGGGATGCCTCCGCACATTCAGATCATCTCCGATCCCAATGAGCAGCAGCACCATCATGTTATGCAGCAAGATAGTAAGTACAATAAAAAGCAGTTGGCTCTACTATATAAATACATTTTGCACTCATGAGATGTTGTGGCTTTTCATTGCAAAATATTGCCTGGTATAAACTCCATATTGGTAAACTAGTATAAACTAGTATAAACTTGTGAATCAAATAATGCCTTGTACATGTTCTTAGTTCATTCTGCATAGTATATTTTTGGTGAAGCTTGACTTAAACTTTCCTTTTGATTTCAGCAAAACCTGTCATTGTCGACTCAGTAAAGGTAAATAATGTTCAGAAATGCATCACCTGCGGGACACAGCTGCCTAACAATCCTAAAAGAAAAGGCCCCAAACTCATCAGATGCGAGAATTGTATCGCACAGGACACTGTGGAGCAACAGAGAAATAATCAGAGTAAGTTAATTTGTATTTTTTCTGGTTAAGTATCACAAATTCACAACTGTTCACAACAAAGTCCATACAATATTTCCTCAGCTTTGAGCGACTTAGGTCAATATCACAGTAGCAGCACTAGGACAAAACAACTATCAACAAAACAACATCAGTCATTCATAAATCTTAAAATCCAGATCCAGATAAAACTCCCAGCCCCCATAGACAAGATGAGCTATTATGTATGTGATTTAATGTTTGGTCACGCTACGCTAGCGTCACCAAATTTCAATACGCATACATTTTGAGTTTCGTTTCGTTTTCGTAGCGTTAATAATTTTGTCTCCTACTGGTCAGTGTTTTTGTGTTGCACATAAAACAAATTACAAATCTTGCAGTGTGCAATCTCTCTTTTTGTGAAGAGATACCTAATCGCAATTGGCATCCCACGGTTGCATACGAAGCATAAACTTACTTAGGTACTTACTTCCGGCTCAAACCCTTTGTGGGTCACCTCCTCCACAACCTGCTTCCATTTGGCTCTGTCACTGGCCATCGCCAAGTTGCTTTGGATTCTCAGCTAATAAACCCCTGTATTGGCGCAGTGTCGACGCAGATCTTCGTGGCGTCGGACGAGAACGTGAAGTTTGAGGTGGGCGCCGCGAGCCAGCAGCCGCAGCCGGCGTCCGACCCGCTGGCGACGAGCCACCACGCCAACCAGCAGGCGCCGCCCGCGCAGCCCAAGCCAGGTACCCAGACCCACTCGTCACCTCCCACAGGGGAGAGGAGGAACAGGAGAGTGGCAAAATAAACGGTCAAGCGCGAGGCGGACTCTCACACGGAGGGTTCCGCACCATCGTAACAAAAAAAGCACAAAAAATCAGGTTTCTTGTATGGGGACACCTATATTACGTGTAGTTCATTATTTGTTGCTGTATCGACAACAGATATACGCATTCTGTGAAAATTTCAACTTTCTAACTATTACGGTACGTACGATAGATTCTTAGGGTCCCTTTTGCCACCCTTCGGGAACGGAACCCTATAAAAAGACGTGTTCGATGTATTTGATATTATCTACAGAAACAAAACTTTGTTACTCCATAACTGCGGTGATGGGCACGTCCCCGTCACGCAAAATAGAGTACCGAATAATTGCGGGCAAAAGCGGGCACAATCCTGCCTCCGCCACCCGGGAGAAGGCGTGACATCATGTTTATTAGCGAGAAGTTTCCACTTGAGTCAAACTCGCATCTTTCAAGCAAACAGGTGACACTATAGTATTGTATGATTTGCGTTACCGGCCCAGTGGCTTCTGGACAAAAGAGTCCAAGACTTTGGCAGTTACTACCAAGACGTCAATTAATGTCTTGCAAGGGGATGAGAACTTAATTTCCCCTAATTAATGTCAATTTTTTTCCTTTTCGGCCAGGAGAATTACAATCTCTCGACTGAAAGGGTGTTGAGCCAGTAATTAAAATTACTTTTATCCTCACCACACTAGCAATGGTTACGAAACGAATTAATCATTAACTGCCATTGAATCATCCCATACCCTTTACCGACAGGCTACCACCCAGTCAAGAAGCGCAACCTCGCCTCCGTAGCCAAGTGTACCAGCTGCAACGGCTCCGGCATAGTCTTCATCGGGGGCAACAAGAACAAAGTGAACCAATCTAACGCGGACAAGCCCTTCCACTGCAACCTCTGTGGAGGCTCCTTCAGTCGATACTCGTCGCTGTGGTCGCACAAGAAGCTGCATTCCGGAGAGAAGAACTTCAAGTGCGGGATTTGCGGCATCGCGTTCGCGAAGGCCGTCTACCTGAAGAACCATTCTAGGATTCATACTGGCGAGAAGCCTTACAGGTGAGATAGATCCTAACAAAAGTTTAACAATATCATTTACGATATTATCGTGTAGTACCTATTCAGAACCCTTCCAAAAAACTACCCAGATATCAGGGCTGGGCGTCGTACGGGACTGGCATAGAGATAGCGACGGGGCGCAGAAACCCGGTTTAGGCTTGTAGGCAAACTAACCGGAGTTTTGCGCCCTCGCTATAGCTATTGCCGTGTGATTCAGTACGCGACTCGCGGCCCCGATGTGTGGGTAGATTGTGGGAAGGATAGTAAAATCTTCCAGAACCATTGCATAGCATTGGGTTATCGCAGGGATGTGTGACTCTGAATCTACAAACTAGGCAGGGTGAAATTTGCTATGGTTTATTAGAATCGCCCTATAACTTCTGTGGACAGCATGAGCCGAAAAAGATAAGGGTGAGCTGGCTGCTGCTTCTACTGTTTCCAGCTCATGACCAGTCAATCTATGTGAAAGGCTAACGGAATTAGTTTGGTTAATAGGGTTTTTTTATTTTTATTATTTATTACATTGTGTTTGTTCTTTCAGATGTAACACATGTGGCATGCAGTTCTCTCAGTCGCCCCACCTCAAGAACCACGAAAGGACGCATTCTGGTGAAAAGCCATACGTTTGTGAAGTAAGTCCTATTTATTACATGTTCTTTTATATCACTGTCCTTTACTCGGGGCGCTAACAGCGGTATCTAATAGATGCCATCTATATCAACGGATGAGGGGTAACATATTGACATGATGATTACTTATTGATGGTAACAAGGTCGTGAAAGGCGTTGATCTCTCCATGACAGAGGCAAGTCAAGCCAAATCCACTGTGCAACAACTAAGAAGCATGTATTAAAATTAATTTACTCTGATTTATTTTTTTCTATCATCATTAGGGTCAAGCTTTTTGTTGAATCATCTCTCGAGTAGTTGAATGTTTAACTGAGTATATGTCTGTTCCCAGGTCTGTGATAAAGGGTTTGCGCGACACGCGACTCTCTGGAATCATCGACGCATTCACACCGGGGAGAAGCCTTACAAGTAACTACTATATCTGTAACACGACCACTAAAAGCATTGAATCACTACACATGTCTTAACCAATATCTTCGGTTCCTGTTCCTCTTGAATGTCTCTTGCTAAATATACGACTTTCATAGGCTCAATCTTTTGCAAAGGCTGCTCCGTGATTGCCTTGGACGCTGCTAGTGCCTTAAAAGGACCAATAACCCAATATTTTGTATCTCTGACATCTAGGAATTAAAATCGAATTACCTTACAAATGCTAGAGAACTGTACTAGATTAACCTGTTCCATTTCTAAAATTATTAAAGTGTCACTTAATGGAGGGAAGTGCTACTACTCACCCTATACCACAGGGTTCGCCCTTTTTTAGGGAGTAGTGAACATCCCTTGTTCGTTACCCAGTGTAATAAGCAAGACTTATGTTGTACAATTTTCTTGAATAAACTTTACTTTACTTACTTTACTTACTTAAATTGACAACTCGAGCAATCTTTTGGCGGCCCACACTTCGTTATGCGCGATATTCGGCCGCATTCGACGAACTGTGGAGGGCTTATTCGTCTATATTTGCTTTATTCGCACGCATAACGCTGTGTAAAAGCGCATATTTGAAGGTCGTTCATATAACGAATATTTGGGCCAATACAGCGTAACCGCATAACGGCAATAACGAAGTGTGGTGTCACCATCAGTGTAGTGTCACCATCAATCGCTACAAAAAACAGGGTCGTTGAAAATAATGATTGATCAATTGTCAATTTGAATGTGTGAAAAGTGAAATTGCTAGATGTCACAGCATCAAAATGCTACAGAAGGCCCACAACGGTTTTCCACAGCTTTAGTTTTAACATGTGGTTGTGCGATGACAGATGCGAGATCTGCGGCTCGGCGTTCAGCCAGGCGGCGCACCTGAAGAACCACGCGAAGGTGCACTCCGGCGAGAAGCCGTTCAAGTGCGACATCTGCACCGCCGCCTTCGCCGACCGGTTCGCGCTCAAGCGACACCGCGGGATACACGACAAGTACGGTACGTGCACTACACTACACTACACCACCGACCGCACTCAAGCCGATGGATGGACAGTTAGTGCATGGGAGAACCGGAAATTTTATACCTACCTACGTGGTTCGGATGAGGCGTTAAGCTACTTGGTAGTATGTAGTTGTGACGGGACACCCTTTGGGCCAGCTCAGCCTGGTTGTCCGGTACACGTAGACCTTCGCGTCCTGCGATGAGCCTAGCTAATCTCTCAATGTAGGGATCTATCCTAGCTATCCTGTCTAGGGATCGTTTAGGGTAAAACACAGGATTACTTTATATAACGCGCGGTACTTTATTCATCAAGAACTTAACTAGGACATAATAGAGCGGCGGGGAGCTCGCTCCTTATCTACACGGGAAATAGTCGGGTTTATACAAACATTAACAATAGTACTGAAACTTATGAACTAACGCGAGGGGCTTACCCCGGTTGACGGATTTAATAGAAACACAGGTGCGGTGGTTTACAACGACTCGGGTACTTATTCTACGGAAACTTATAAGCTAACGGTGGCGTGGGGCTTACCCCTGAAGGCGAATTAAATAGATACACCGAAATGGTTTATACAGACTCGATACTATAACATACTCTAAGGGTGAGAGGATAACGGGCCTACGGGCTTTCGGGCGCTGGGAGAGCACCCCTAACGGTTCGCAGGTTTAACGTCTACCAGGGGTGAGACCCGGTCGACGATCCTACAGGATGCTGAAAGAGCATCCCCTAACGGTCGCTGGTTTAACGTCTACCAGGGGGTAGACCCGGTCGACGATCCTACAGGACGCTGAGAGAGCGTCCCCTAACGGTCGCTGGTTTAACGTCTACCAGGGGGTGGACCCGGTCGACGATCCTACAGGACGCTGGGAGAGCGTCCCCTAACGGTCGCCGGTTTAACGTCTACCAGGGGTGAGACCCGGTCGACGGCGGGAAGCGGAGGGTTGGTTTAACGTCTGCCAGGGGATCGACCCGGCCGACGATGGAAGGGAGCGGGGTAGTGTTAGTGGATTGTTTAACGTCTACCAGGGGATCGACCCGGTCGACGAGGTGTTAGTAGAGAGGAGTTGACTGAGGCCGGAGCGTCTGCCAACTGCCGCCTAGACTGCTCGAGCTACGGTTTATATACGATTGACGGACGACGGCGGGGTGCTTGCGGGACGCGAGGTGTGCGGAGATGCGGCGGTGGGACAGGCTGCGGGGCGCGGGCGCGCGGGGCGCGGTAGCGGGGTAGGCCGCGGGGCGCGGGTTGCGCGGTGATGCGGCGGCGGGGTAGGCTGCGAGCCGCGGGGTGCGGTAGCGGGGTAGGCTGCGGGGCGGAGGGTGAACCTCGGCTGGCGGGACGGCGGCGGTGAGGCGGCGGGCGCCGCGGCAGCGGGGCAGGCAGCAGTGGCGTTTGTGACGACTGCGCATGGACGTGGGCTGCGTGGTCGTTACATAGTACTCGTAAAACCCCTGCACCAACCCGCACTGTGCCAGCGTGGTGGAGAATGGCTCAATCTTACTCGTATCTGGGTAAAGGTGTCCGTCCCGTCATCATGAACAAGTTTCCGTGGAGTGTGTATGGAATGGTTTTTGCATTACTTACAATCAATGTTCTCCTTTGACTAGGTATTATCATTTTGAATATTGCTTGCAGGTCAAACAGCGCCGTTGGCGTCCAAAATCCAGCAGAACCAGCAAGAAGCGAGCGCGCAGGAGCCAGCGGCGTCCGACGAGCAAGAATCGATGTGAGGGGACGGGCCTAGTGACGTCACCCGCCTCGCGCTGAACCGCACGTGACGCGGCGGACGGACCGACCGCGGACAAGCTGACGGCCCCGCGTGACGGAGGGGGCGGACCGACGGTCACCGCAGACGGCAACGCACGGGAGCTAGTCCAGCTCGTCTCCACGGATGACTGAGGGTTCAGAGATGATGTCCTGGACTGCACGAGCTTTGTATACTCCCTACGCATGCAGGCGAACTGGAGTATCGTTCGTGATAGTCCAGTGATACAACGAGAGCACATTATCAGCGATTGATAGCAGTAATTGTACATAAACTAGTCGAGTAGGACATTCTCGGGAATGTAGACGACCATCATTCATGCATGACTGACATATCTGAGTGAGCTGGGAAGACGATGGAAGTAAAGCATAGTTGACACTGCCAGTGACATAGTAATTTATTGAGTGTCTAGATCAGTTACCCGAACGCATTAGTTGCGCGTAGCCTGAGTCCCAGTCGCATTTTTCCATCTAGCATTTGTTTTCGTTCGTGTTTGTCACCATTCGCATCGGTTCACGGTCGTTTTCTTCTCTAATCGTTTTTTCCCCAATCGTTTATTTTACTAGAATTAATGTTATCTAGTCAACCCTTTTATAGTCTAATCTATTATATTATTTAGGGTTCCGTTGTTTTTCACTAAAATAAATGGTGTCACGGAAAATTTTTAGATGTCATTATTTTCAAAGACATTCACAATTTCAGATTAAGTTAGATTTCAATTTAAAACCGGTCAGTGCTGGTCTGACTCTCATATGAAATGTTCCGTTACATCGTATACCAATAAACGCAAAAAATGCAAGTTTTTTGTATGGGGGGACACCCTTGATGATTGTTCTTTGAAAGATACAACTCTACTTATTATGGCTCGTCAGGGCCGGGAGTCGCGTACAGGAATGGCATAGCGATAGCTATAGCGAGGCGCAAAAGGTCGGTTTTGTTTGTCGACGGTCCCGCGCCGCGCCGCCGCCGCCGCCGCCGCCGCCGGCTACAAACTTGAATCTTGCTATGCGTTCGGGTAACTGATCTAGGCACTCAATTTATTGACGGTATCGTCCCCATGCGGATGGGGTCGTCACAATAATTAATTATGCTATTTAAATGGCGAACTGACGTTTTTTGTCTAAGCCCTGGTAATTTATTTTGAAGTATTGAAATATATAAACTAGGCTGTTGTATTGTATTTATAAAGTTCTCTCATATTAATTATGTAATTATTAGAATTATGTAAAAACTTTTTTGGCTGTGGAATTGTAAAAACTATGATTTTGGCATTAACGGTATTCAATTTCACACACATTTGTAAATAAATATTTTGTGCAAGGTTTTAGGCGCCCTACCTAATGTGATTATTACTGTAGCATATCTAATATAGCAAATATGTATATACTGCGCGCGAGTTGAATGCAGAGTTTTTCATATAACTCCGCTCTTACACAGATAGGCTTTTGTCAATGTGACGCACGGTCGGATTTTGTTTGTCAGCTCTGCATTGAACTCGCGTGTGGATTCTGTATTTAATTTGTTGAAATTGGATGGAATGTACCTACTTATATATTTTACAAAACAACACTATTCATCATGGGTTTAATTTTACTTCTCATTTAATTGTTATAATTTGTAAATTATGGGAGGAAAGACGTGATATTTGATACCGTCTCACCTTTCTGACGCAACTAACGCCTCAACCACACCTCGGCCACTCCATAGAACGCTCGTAAAATAATCACCTATTACTAACCCAAATGATGTTTGCATACGTGCAAATGTGTGCGTAAACTTTGCTAGGGCTGGTGGCGCGGCAAATGCAGCGATATTAGGTATACGCGTCGTCACTCGTCTGGCGTTCAGCCCTGTCTATTGATCCATTCAACAATCCTTTGACGCCAGGGGTGGGGTGCGGTATTTGAATCAGCGCGGGGAAGGGAATGGCCGTTCTGTACGGAGTACTATTATCTCTTCTGTGCCTCAACGAACGTTGTTACCAGGTCAGCACTCAGCAGAAGTGAATCCAATGAGACCTTTTGCACTTCAGGGGTTTTACTTAACTGTTAAGTAAAACCCCTGAAGTGCAATAGGTGACATCATTAATCATCAAATATCACCTCTTTCCTCCCATAATTTACATAGTTACTATGTGAGCAAATTGATTTATTTACGTGGACCTTGATTGGGTCTTAAATTATGCTTTATAAATGAGTTTTGTTTATTTCATTTCATTACTTACTGCGTTTGGGTAGTTAATTAACTTTCCTATTGCATTATTCTTGGTGTATCAGTTTATCTGATCGATTTTGTTCTAATAAGGACAAACCATACAATAGCCACTGCATCAAAATGATGTTATTCATGCTATACTATAAATTAAGTAGGTATGTAACAATAAAATACATATAGTGAATTATACATGCACCTACAGTTTTATTGTTATTAATTTCCCTCTGAAGATCACATTATAAACAGATTCTATCTATTGCGGTTTCATGTGTTAAAATACAAGATAAAGATATACAGCCCGTGTTAACATTTTTCAGCTCTGTGCAAGCTGAGACCTTGCATATAGGGCAAGGTTGATAGATGAAAGCTCACTAGAGCCAAGAAACTTGAGATAACTAACTGTACCTAGGTACTAGCAGTACCTACTCTGTGCTTACTAATTCCCTTGATAAGGTAAAATTCGCTCTTAGATGACTCCAATGACTTCGTAACTTACTACGTTTGTAGACCTATTTACAGAATATTGCTTATCTGAGTCAAGTGCAACTCTAATCGTTAATGTGACCTGAGATCAATAATTCTTTAATTGCAATAATAAAATTCACTATTGCAGAGTAAATCAAATGCAGAAGTTTACACAGTTAACTTTTATTTGTTTCATAAATTAAGACCCACATTCGCGCTCACGTGCGAAATATATAGGTTATAAAATGGAATTCTCGTTTGTACTTATACGCTAAGTTTATTCATAGATCCAGTCCTTGGAGGCAGGCGTCCATCCAACGACTTCCTTCTCCGTGAACCATAGGGCGATCTCCTTCTTGGCCGACTCGACGGCGTCCGAGCCGTGGATGATGTTGCGACCCACCTGAATGCACAGGTCACCGCGGATCGTGCCGGGCAGCGAGTCGGCGGGGTTTGTCGCACCGAGCATTTGTCTGCCGGTCTTCACGACGTTGAGTCCTTCCCACACCATCGGCACGACGGGGCCAGAGCTCATGTACTTGACGAGGCCGGCGAAGAAAGGCTTTGACGACAAATCAGCGTAGTGCTTCGCAAGAAGATCCTCGGAAGGCCAGACGAACTTGAGTGCGACTAATTTGAAGCCTTTAGCTTCGAATCGCTTGATGATCTCTCCGACAAGGCCACGCTGCACGCCGTCAGGCTTGACCATGATAAAAGTCCTTTCGTCCGCCATTGTGAGAGGAAGATAGATACGCGCGATGTAGCAACGACAACGTACAAGAGAAAAATGGTGGAGATTGGAGAGATCGGATTCCTTTGGGGCTCAATCAAGTGGTGGGTGGGTGGGGCGATGGCCACGCGGCGGAGCCCGGAGCCCACCGTCGATAATTTTGACAAATGACATCTGTCAAAAGCTTATACAAGATCCAATTTCATTCGCTTCCAACCGCTGTCGCGCCACAGACTGTCAATAAATCCAACAGATAAAATGACGGCTGTGTTGTGTGTGTATGGCCGAGAGTGTTTGGCTCAGAACAATAACTAAAGCAGTGTTTGGTAAGGCCACAGAAGAGATATAGGTACCTAATAGAATAAGGCCTCAAATAATGGACAACCTTTTATTTTGATAAGGTAACTAAAATTAGAAAACCATTTCGAGATTTAAGTGTTCTGAGCTCTTAGATATTTTTTCAGAATTTTTAGATCAGTAATTTAAGAGTTAAATAATAAAAACTGAAATGTTGTCCATTCAAACAAAAGGCGGCGCATTTAACTTCTTTTATTTTTGGAGGAACAGAAATAAAAAAAATACCTTGCTTGGCTTACATTACAAAAAAATTACAAGGCTAAGGCCGGCCACATACAGCCGGAACTTTTCCGATTCGGAATTCTGAAACGGGATTCAACCCCATACGAATCCGCGAAAATTCCGACGGAAAACTTCTGTATGTATGTGGTAGATCCATAGTTTACTGCGTACGGGATAATTCCGTTACGGAATTCCGAATTGGAAAACCGACTGTATACTGAGGAAGGCTGTTTTTGCCTTATGGGCCTACATTAAAAATATTCAACAAAATGTGGTACTCCTATCAGATAGTAGGGTAGAAATCTATATTTCATTATATTTTAGAGAAAAATATGTTTCAGGAATTAAAATGTATAAACTATCGAAATATAATCTGTGACAAAAACATGACGAAAACGCTCTGTCAGACGTTTATCTATGGTGATGTCACACGCTCGTCTCTGACATCTTGCTTGACTGACTCATAATGATGGCGGGTGTTCACTCACGAGCATGTGACGTCACGCGGGTCATGTGATCGGCGCCATTAGAAATATACAGCGTTTTTTGCGCGGTTTTTTCAAATTCAAATATTTTTTAATTTTTATTAAAATTACAGTAGATATCCCGGAAATATTAATGTAATGCGCTTAAAATGTAAAACCATTATTTTAAAACTACTTCCAAAATGAGGCCAACAAAACCGTATTTTATCCGGTGGTGCGTTGAACGCGATCGTGAGTTCATATTTTATCAATTTTCAAGGGGAGAAAAAATGCGGCGTGAAGATTCAGGAAAACGGACCGGCAGTAACTGGGTTAAATTGTGGTGGACTTGATGTTGAGTTGAGGCTGTGAATTAGATTTGAAAGTACCTATAGTATAGGAGTACCTATCATGAAATGAACACGTCCTAACCGACTGACTAACGTTTTGCTGAGATCTGACCCACCCAAGAGGTATTTCTTGTATGGGGAATTCATACCGATTCACTGAACTGGGATGTGTTCTGTAGCTACGTAAGCGAAAACCCTAGCGTAGCCTAGTAAATAATACATTTAATACTACCTATTCTATAGATTTTGTGAAAAAGTTAGTAAGGCTAAATTTTTGGGAATGAATAGAATGAACCAGTATAAAATGCTTCGAATTAGTTAACACTTTAACTTCAGTTCAAAGGTGAGGGTGAGGAGAGTGAGACTTTAAACACGATGTGAATATAGCTTTAGCGGCAATTTTAATCATACAAACTGGCTTTATTTATATTAAGATAACCAGAGCAAATTATCCATTTGGGGCCACCATATACTTTGGCTAATTTTGATTGATGATTACACCTGTGTGGCTTGATATATCTTCTCGTTGCCGGCCCAGTGACTAAATGTTTTATTAATTTTGAATTCTGAGCACCTAAATTGCCATTTGCAAGTTGTTTAAGAAGAGGAACATAATCAGCTTTTGAAAGTTCCCGTGATATACGATTGATCTGAAACAATATTCCATAAATTAAGGCCCACCGCTGTTGCTTCTCTCTCGACGTTCGTGCTCACTGCAGTAATCGAGCTCCTCCGGTAAAAACTTTTGGAGCCGGAAGTGTAAGACCATTGGAAGTTCTGACTTTTCGAAACCAAACCTAGGTTCCGTAACAACCCTTCCATATAGATCATATTCAGATTTAAATGTTTAAAAAAAGATTTAATTTCTTTGAACTTACTACAGATTTTAATTGACTGTCTGTCAACGGTTTAGCTATTGGACCCAGTAATAAGACACTGCTATTCTTTTCAAGAGTATCGGGATTGACATAAATCAGTTCGTCACTGCCATTACTTTTAACTTCGTCATTAAGAATCAGGAACAAGTATTCTTTGAGTCCTTTTGGTGTAACGTTTTCTCGTTTTTTGGGTGATTTACTGCCTTTACAGCACAAAGCTTTTAATTGCGCTACTAACACGTCAAACATTAATTCTCTTTTCTCGTCGTCATACTCATACGTGTTGTCTACAGGCCTGCTATACAAGAGATTATTAAGTTTTTTAAGTGCAGCGGTATTGGGATCAGCACTTGAACTTGCACTAAAAGGATCTACTTCTCTCTGATCTAGTTTAAAATATGCTCCGTTACTTTCATCATTTAAATATGACACTGTTTTAAATTGAGTGTCGGCGGATTGACTTGCTTCATCGTGCGTGTATTTAATATTATTATATTTTGGTTTCCAGTCTGACGCAAGTCTAACAATGTCATTTAAGTCATATTCTGATTTCTTGGGCTGGATACTGAGCAGTTTTAATAGGTCTCTGTCAGCCAATTTCGATAAGATATATCCTGATGAATCTGATGCTAAAAACAAAATTATTGTTAGGTAGGAATGTATTCTGAACGTAAACGTGAACAAGTATTATTAGGTATTTATATTGTTCACGTTTGTTCTTTAAAGAAAAATTACATCATAAATTGCATTATAATCCCCAATTGGTGGATCGAGGGACCAGTCGAAGGCTGACGAAGTAATCATAGTATTCGCATAGGACTCTAAACCGTTCCCGTTGAAAATTTTGATATATATTAACATAGAGAAAGTATTATTAAGTACATAATAATAAATTAAAATTAGTTAATTATTAATAATAAATATACCTAGCCCATTAATGTCCCCACCGAGGGGCACTTTTTTTTACCCGGAAACGGGTAAACAAACATAAACATTTACGTACAGGCACAAACATTGCTTCTGGCCCCACACTAGCATACCCTATGTCGTTTGAACCAGAAACAGTGACATCACAAACATGTAAACATCCAAGACGTGGGGTTTTTTATCTGTATCCCCAGCCAGGATTCGAACCCGGGACCTCTGACATGGTAGGCAGAACCACAACCGCTGCGCCCGCCACCGAGGTCGTCAAGAGGAAGATTGAGCCGTATAGAGTATTCCACTACGCTGGCTCAGTACAAGTTGATGGATTTTATAATTACATATTCATAAAATAAAGGAGATTTATTCGCTGTCACTACAGTAAAATAATTTGAGTTCATATCATAGACAAGTTCCCAAGAGAAAACACCTTTACAAAGCTATGCTTTTTGTTAGTTATAATAATATTTGGATCACTGACGTTGGTTGGGCCAACCTGTAGGTACCTATATTACAAAAGAATTAAGGAATTACTTACCTGAATCTGTCTTACGATCGTTAGGCAGTATGTCATCGTCTTTGGGTAAATAATATGCTTTAGATATAATAAGATCAGCGATGTCGTTATCAGCGTTTATGTTTTCCAGTAAAATTGAGTTTTTATTAAAACTTCTCATTGCTGTTACTCCACATATCTGAAATAATATACATTTAAGAATTAGGTATGATAATTTTAACACATCATAGAATTACAAAACTTGGTAAAAAAACATAATTAACTTTACCAACCACATGAATAAATATTTGAAACGTGATGTGATAATACAAATACATATTTTTCTTTTGAACTATCAACAGAATAACACGTGAATCTAGTTTCACGCATGGAAGTCACTCTTCAGTCCAATCAAAGAAACCGTATTTTCCGCATTATTGTTTACTTAGAATATCAATGTACAAAAGCCCATTAAATTTCGCGCCACACGCCGTCGATTCGTTATCTTCAATCAACTTGAAAGTTAAGTACAGTTAGCAAAAATTTGATTAAATCTAACTCTAGCTCTCATAAACGTGAAAACGGTTCGCAAGGAACATTAAGGCCCGGTCTCTCAAGAGACGGATTAACAGTCAGATAACTTTATGTTCGTGTGAGATGTCAAATGCCTCAGTTAAACAGACAGAAAAAGGCTCTCTGAGGATGGAAAGATCGGCACTTCATAATTTCTTTATTACACACAGAAAAATTACAAAAGGACAAAAATACATTGAAAGGTGTACAAAAACGAGCTTATCTCTAGTAAGAGATCTCTTCCAGTAAACCAGTTATATGGATGAGGCAGGTGGATTACTGAGTAGGGGGTAGACTAATAATGTGTACAACAAAAAATATAAAATACCTACTTATTTGTTATACATAATAAAACAATAAACTAAATATACATTTAAAAATCATATATATGTATATATATATATATATATATTTACTCTTTAGGGTTCCTTATCCTTATCCGAAGGGTGCCAAACAGGACCCTATTACAGTACTGGGCCATTGTTTTGGCACGTCGTCGTCGGGGCGGGACCCGACGTTCCCCGAGTATGATGCTCGGCGTTTGACTTGGCGGAAAAGAGAGAGACAGAGAGAGAGAGAGAGAGAGAGATACGAGTCCCGACGTGCCAATACAGCCTAGTACTGTAGCCTACGCTTTCCGTCCGTCCGTCTGTCTTTCTGTCCGTCAGAGGGCCCTACAGCAATGTGTATATCTGTTACCGCTCCACCAAAAAATACTGAAATACACAAAATATTTAAAAAATCATTGTGTCCCCATACAAGGAACGTGCAGAACCCTCCGTGTGAGAGCCCGACTCACACTTGGCCGATTTTTTAAGTATCTATGACGGCATGTTGACTAAAAAACCAATTAGTAATGAGCACAAATTCGTGTTATTTATATTACATAGTTGGCCACGACCACCTGACTTTTCTGCTTCATCATCACCAGATAAGCTCTATCCTAATAAAAATATTGCATACTAAGTGAAACATGCGCCGAACTAATGTTTAAGTGGGGGTACAGAGACAACCCTTTCTGCTCTTGCGGAGCCATTCAGAGCATGGCCCACCTGACGGACGATTGTCCTCTATGGTCGATCGAGGGAGGACTGCAAAAAGTCCACTTCGCTGACGAAGAGGCTATCAAATGGCTGCTCAAACTGCCACCTTTATGAGTTGTGACGTTGACGACAGCGACCAAACGCTAAATAAATACTTAAGTGAAACATCTCACTCGGAATACGGGAAGTGGGTCCAAAATATAGGTACCTATGCAAGATTTGATTACAGGTAGGTAGATAAAAGTCCTAGTCCTGACTGACGACGCCGCTTGCTAACTGTACTACAAAAAAACAATGGAAGGAAATGAATCAATACGTAGGAATGAGCACAAATTCGTGCTATTTATATTACAGAGTTGGCCACGGCCACCTCACCTTACTGCTTCATCATCACCAGATAAGCTCTATCCTAATAAAAATATTGCAAGGGTACTAAGTGAAACATTTCAGCTTAATTGGAATACGGGAAATGGGTCTAAAATATACAATATTTGATTACAGGTACATAAAAGTCCTAGTCCTGACAGGTAGAACTAAATAAAAGTTTATAAAATGACGATGATGTTTGCTAACTGTACCACAAAATAACAATGGAAGGAAATGAATCAATACGTAGGTAAAATACACTCCTTTTCATTTTTGTCATTTGATTGTCTTTCTAAAATACTGATATAAGGTAGGTACCTATAGAGTAGGTAGATAGTGTAATTACGATTATGGCCGGCGCATTTCAATCAACGGAGAGCTATGTACATTGTGTTTATTTGAGACCGCATACTTTTGCTTAAAGGCTGGCGTCCACACTTCCGTATCGCACGCATCGGACGCATCGCGCGCACGCAACGAGTTTTAGTATGCCCTGTATAGAAAATTAGAAACTAATACAACAGCGTACACTGATACGCATCGTACGGATCGCATATCGGCAATGCCGACATCGAGTCAACTTTTGCGATGCGTGCCGATGACGTCATACGATATATCCGATTGCTGTGGCATGATTCTCGCACCTTCGATATAGAATAGAATAGAATATTCATTTATTCACTGTTACTTCACACAATACAAGATATTCGGATATCGAGACCTATATTGAAAAAATTCGCATACAAAATCACTCGATATAGGTGTAGAATGTAGATATCGAATGCGCGAGAATCATGCCAGGTACTTACTTGCATCGGCAAATTTGACCGCTGCCGATACAGTACGCACCACAGACATCTGTGGTACGCACTATGAAAAATTAATCCGTTTGATGCGATCCGTCCGCTGTGTAAGGTGCGAAACTGTGGACGCGAGTCTTAAATAAACGAGTAATCACACTCCGATCATTCCGATACATGTATGTTACGGCTAATGTTAGGAGGCTGGAGTGCGAATGGCTACTCCCTTTCCGTAGGGCCGCGTTCCTCCAAGCGTCTGACGCCATGGCTTCAACTGAACGCCGTCATGCCGATTTGACAATCAAACTGATCGTTTGTGGTGTATATGCGTATATGGACGAACGGGACGAACTGTAGATTTGATCAAGCCTGCAGCGTCATTCCGATTTGACAATAGGTTTGATGGTGTATGCCGCCGGCCAAGAGAATTTTTTTTTTTTCGATAAAATTTTATCCTCTTTGATACATCATGCATGGCATGATCGATATGTGCACTTTATCAAGATTCACGTATAGTTCCCAAATAGAACCAATATTCTATTTAGTTATTGTTCTGAGATTCTATTATTCTGAGGCAATATTGATAGTAAGTAGTCAACCGACAGTTCTGAAATCGCGACCACATACAGAAATATATAATATCTGTCACTGTCACATCACAACTGTCAAACAAAATAATTGCGGGTTTTTTTGTATGTTCAGTCGTCAGGTTTTCAGTTTTTAGATCAATCGTTTTCCGCATAAAAATAATTGAAAAAGCATACTGACAATATTTCGCGTCAATGAAGTGATGGTGATCAACAACTACTGCAAAATGAATATACCGTTCCCATTACTTACTCCGCGTTTGATAGACTCGAAATGGTTCAACGCGGACAGTCCGTGCGATGAGGAGACTGAGCTTACGACTCTAGAACAGGCTAACCAGCACTGGGTAAGATCTAAATATTATTATTATCGGAATATTGTTACTATCTCAGGGTATAGGGTACTTTATCACAGCTTGTCCTCTCCTATAGTGACGCACGTGACGCAGTCAGTACCAACACAATTTAAATCCCCTTGGCAAGAAAATAGTGAAACGGATAAGTACTCAGATAATCCCTGAATGAAGGTCCTAATGGTCTTTCATTGTAAATGTGTTAAGTCAATGTTCTGTTTGTTTGCCAGCTTAGTTCTATTGGGTCACAATACATGAAGAGAGCTCCACTTGGAAAGGCGGACCCCGAACCTATGGAGGAGGAAGCTGATACTGATGAAGAAGATGGTATGTATGGCCTTCAATTGTCAACCCTTACATAAAGTATTAAGTAGTACTCTGGCTGCTGAGAGAATGCGATCCTGACACATGTCTATGTCCCTGTCTGTCCCATGCTACTTTTCACTCTATCTCACTAGTGGGAGTGAGATAGAGTGAAAAGTATTAGGAACTTAGGATCGCCATCTCTCAGCGGCCAGAATATAGGATCATTTATTTACTTAGCTTTACTTCAATAAATAAAATTAAATCTTTTAGGTAATGATGAGTCAGATGAATCTGAGGAGTCCCATGATGAGGATGAGGATGAGGAACTGAGGACATCATATTCACCAGCACGCAACAACAATGAACTGGAACCTGACAGCATTGATGACCTGAACGACGCACCAGAAGTTAACACATCAGATGGTGCACTGTGGCCTGTCCAGTGAACAATATAAAAAGCAGACATTTATTCACTTCAGTAAATTATGGTATCAATGATTGTGTATGAATTGAGCGAGTATGTATTGTGTACTTTGTAATGTTAGACAAATATAAATGGTGCTGCTGTAAGAAAATCTAAAATTAAAGGAAATCTGAATTTGTAGATTAAAACAAGTTTATTATTTTTATAGAAACAATAATAAGTTTCACACATTAATAATTACCCTTTTTAATAAATACTTAATTACATGAAAAATCTAACTAACTTCTGCATAAGTAATGCTTTGTGTGATAAATGATATAATGCTTTCAATCAGTCTTATTTAAATATTACATATCATATTACAAACAAAATTAATAATACAGGAGACTGTACATACATAGCTGCTGCAGCTGTTGCTTCATCACTTCACCTCTACTCTAATGTACATCCAAGCGTTTGTTATAAAAAGCAGACCTTTATTCACTTCAGTAAATTATGGTATCAATGATTGTGTATGAATTGAGCGAGTATGTATTGTGTACTTTGTAATGTTAGACAAATATAAATGGTGCTGCTGTAAGAAAATCTAAAATTAAAGGAAATCTGAATTTGTAGATTAAAACAAGTTTATTATTTTTATAGAAACAATAATAAGTTTCACACATTAATAATTATCCTTTTTAATAAATACTTAATTACATGAAAAATCTAACTAACTTCTGCATAAGTAATGCTTTGTGTGATAAATGATATAATGCTTTCAATCAGTCTTATTTAGATATTACATATGATATGACAAACAAAATTAATAATACAGGAGACTTTGTACGTACATAGCTGCTGCAGCTGGGTGTTTCTCTGAAGTACCCAAAATCTAGATGCACGACCATCTAGCTCTTCTAGATTTTATTTTAGCTTAAATAATTATTTACATAATTTCTTTAATATTTAATGGTATCAGTACCAATTTATAGCTGTCTTAGAAGCATCGCTTCGATATAAAACATCCTAAGATAGTCCTTAAAACAGCATTTCAAGTAGCGTGCATAACAAAACTTTGGTTTCATTACAAAAAAAAACATCTAACGTATACAAATACCATAATTTACTTGCACATACCATATAGCTAGATCTCTTAAGTTATTAAAAACAGAATAAACATACTTCTAAATCAACTATAACATTGTTATTTCAGCCCGTGCACTTTTACTGATCAAAGTATGTCATTACCGTAATTTGTGAAAAAACGCTTAGCATTCTTCGTAAAAAGCGTTACAAGAATTCACCAACCCTTCCCCGCCGTTGCGGGGAGTGAACTAATTCCCAGTAAACAGTTGCCGCGTGCAAACGTTAGTCGGGTGTCGCTCCTCACGTGTTCTCCGGTGTGAACAATATTCGTCGTGTCATTCACGTATCTTCAAATTCCGGTAAGTATGCTTACTGATTACATTAAATCTGTATATAGATCTTAAGGTTTTGGTAAACAACAAACATTTAATACCACGTAACGACGAAACCTACCCTAACATTTTGTTAAAAAAATAAAAATATCCAAAATGTCCTTCCTCGTCATGTCCTTACCAGACACAACTGACGGGGATGGTAATGACAATTTAGAGCTGGTAATGACAATTTAGGTAATGACTTTATATGTTTTATTTTATATTATAATTAATTATTGGAAATGCCGATGCTTTCGGTCAAGTCCGAAGCGAATTTTTCGGCCAAGTGAGAATCAGAATACACGGGAAATTTTGACGATAAATGTCGGGAAGAAGGGGTCGTACAGTTATTAGTTCGATTTGCTTCAAAATGATTTTTTTTAATTTAATTATGATTAAAGAAGAAATGTGATTATTATTGTTTATTTCAGATGCAGAAAATTGGAGGAAGAAAAAGCAAAGCGTAACGTACACAAGAGGAAAAAGTATGCTACAATTAAGTAAAATCAAGAATCAAGGCCGATAAGTAAATTTATTTTTGACTAAGAATATACAAAAAAGTTTTTTACTCTAATATGAAAGAAGTTGTTACCTACTCTTTTTGTGACGATTGATTTATGTTGATTAGTTAGTCTTGTTATATTTCTGTATCAAGTAACGATGTTGTTACTTTTTGTGATTTTATGTGATTTATGTAGTCGAGATGTTTATTTTAAATAGTACCTCAAAGTGGATAATTTTTTAATATTTTTATAAATGTTAAGTGAAAATATGTTTGCTAAAGTATATTCTGGGATCTCAATAAAGATCGTAAGACTGATTATATTAAATATTGAAACTGATTAAATTGAAGTATCTTATTATATTATAGCTTAATATAATAAGATACTAAATCTAAATAGACGGTGAGACAGACAGACAGACAGAAATTTACAGTTTTCGGATTTTTCCCTTTACTTGTGCTATAAGACCTTCCTTCATTCCAAATTTCATGACCCTAGGCCAACCGGAAGTACCCTATAGGATTTGATTCCCTTGCGAGTTCCACGCGAGTTCATACAAATTCAGCAAAATTATGACATACATAATATCGCGGTATCTTTTAATTGCGTGGACCTAGAAGTTTAATTTTTTCACAGCTCCAAGGGACTTGAGTAATCGATATTAACTTCAACATGATACGTTCCTGAGAAAAGGGGTCGTGACAGACGGACAGACAGACAGACGGACAACAAAGTGATCCTATAAGGGTTCCTTTTAAGGATCGGAACCCTAAAAAAACGTCAAATACTAATATACGAAGTCATTACCCGCCTTGAAATGTCATTACCAGTCTTTGTTTTTCATAGTTTTTCGTGAATAAATAATTTTGATTAACTCTATTAAGGTTTTGTTTAATTTAAAAACAATAATTTCTTAACTAAGATTTATTAAACGTACCGTTTCATATAACTTGTCATTACCATCCTCTCGGTGTCATTACCATTTTTTTGTTCTTTTATATGTTTTTTAATTGTTATTCAATTGTGTGCACACTCAAATATGAGTAATAGTTATAAGCTTACAAATCGACCTAGAGTGCAACTAATAATAAATTAGACATTTTATCCAATTTATCCGAAATCAAGATTTTCAGAGAAACACCCAGCTGTTGCTTCATCACTTCACCTCTACTCTAATGTACATCCAAGCGTTTGTTAAAATATAGTTAATAAATGTATGACATCAAATCACCTTAATATAGCCAAGTGCTGACTGGCTGAAAGGCGATCCTTTGATTGAATGTAGTTTGATTGCGCTGGTAAATGTTAAGTGGTAACAACAACAACTATGTCAACCACCCTTGTAAGTAAAGGTCCTATGTTAGCTAGAGGCACACCGGTCCATTTGCTAGCGAGACATCTTTCTACCAGGTCTTGAACTTTTTGGTCACCTGTAATAGATAATTAAATAGAAATTATGAGTACATAAAATTCCCCACGGTTTGTAAGTACATCATTCATGTAAGTTATTTCTGGTTTGTAAGTACATACTCATCATCATCATTCATGTAAGTTATTTCTTTAATGAATGTGACAACAAGCATAATGCAATTTCAGTATCATTTAAAATAATAATAATAGGTAGGTACACGTTTTAAGTAAAGTTGGTTAGGTCGAACTTTTTGTATGTAGTTAATAAAATAATTATTAGATTTACACAAAGTTATCAGATAATTACTTAATTTAACGGTTTTACATACTTAAGTATTTAAACAGATTGCAAGATTAACTTTATTTTGTGGGTACATTATGTGTGCAGTTAGCAATTTTGATGCTATTTTGGAATTTTTTGATGAAACAATCGGGGATTAATTGATTAGCGTTTAAATACAAGCCAAAAAAAACACGGTCAAGCAAAGACTCAACCATTCCACCAATACAGGGAATCCTGGTGTGGGAGGGATCTAGGGCTTAACCAAAACGTGAATCTTTTATTGGAAATAAAGAAATTCATTCAAAGAAAGATTCATTCAATGAACCATTTCCGAAATACCACATTTGTACTGACCATTATTGGAACACTTTCCCACATCCAGTGTGAAAAAGATCGCACTTCTCTTGACAAGTGGATTGTATTCATCGCAGTAGTAGTGGAAGGCCATAGCCAAGTCTGAGGGCACACTGTCCATCTCCTTCACCAGCATCACACCGGTCTTATCAACTTCTCCTTTGTAATTGTTCATTAGTTCAATGTGCGATCTCAGTGACATGAGAGCCATGCTGTCTATAGCCAAGTGTTCCACTCCTTGACTCTCGTTCCCTGTAAATGATTTGAGGTTAAAATAACCGGCCAAGTGCGAGTCGGACTCGCGCACGGAGGGTTCCGTACCATTATGTAAAAAAACATGTTGTCTATAGACGTGTGCAAATGTAAAGGAACGGACATGGAACGAGACATCGTCGGTCCGGACATAGTTCCGTTAATAAAGACATACTCCAGCAGTGGGGGATTTCAATGAACTTGTCTAGTTCCTTGGAGTATACTTGTCATTCGGACTCGGAGTAAGTAATAGTATTTTATTTTAAATGGCTGTTTAGTTTAGATTGCCTTATATCCCTGCAGTGAATGAGATCGTAACGGAGCAATTATTGCACTTTCCTTTTTTACCTGTTTCTTCTATAAAATGGTTCCACAGTGTGCTAGTTTTTCTCCGTGATGACAATTTAAAAGTACTATTCCATCTCCAAATTAATCACTTTACAGTTTACAGCTATATTTGTTCATGTATTCAAATAAAACTACACTACACCTACACTACACACAAATCATAACAACTGGTTCTTTTGTGTTGCGGAACGAATATAAAGCTAAATTATGTATGCGCTATCTATCTTTCTTTACCCTATTCGGTAATTGATCAAAGTGATTTGGCAGGTCGAAAATGTCACTGAGCGAAGTAATATTGCTCGCTTCTGAATCATAGTGACGTGTGTTTTTGAATTGATTTTCGTAACTAAACACTTTTGTGCGCGATGATATTTGAGAGCCGAGCGAGACGCGGACACAGCGCGGGAAAGAAAGGACGACTGAAAACCAATAGCGCGCCGACAAACAAACATGCGGCGCATGACCCGCCCGCCCCGCGCCGCACCTCATTATTATTATTATGAGCCTGTAAAATATCCCACTGCTGGGCAAAGGCCTCTCTCCCCCTCTTCCACTCCATTCGATCCTGAGCGGTCTCCTTCCATTCTTTATCCCATAGACCCAACTCATCACTCCATCTCTTCCTGGGTCGGCCACGCTTTCTCTTTGCCGCACCTCATACCTACAAATAATAATAACAAATAACTTACGTAAATATTTTGCAGTCTTTGAAGCAAGATCATTAATAAAATTATCAAAATCACTTTGTATGAAGTTGCTGTTGGTGCCGTCATACAGAAATATAAAAGACCCTGCATCTTCTTTGTTTAATATTGTTGCAATACCTGGAAATCAAATTAAGCCAGATCAGATACTAATAAAAACCGGCCAAGTGCGAGTTGGACTCGCGCACGAAGGGTTCCGTACTATTATCTATATAAAAACCGCAAAAAAAAAACATGTTGTATGGGGGCCCCCCCTAAATATTAATTTAATTTTAATTTAATTACTTATTTTTTAAGTAAATAATCAACTCAATTTATTGTGAACATTTTAAGCGTCTACCTGCTGCCATTATCAATATCGAGCAAAAATGAGCAAAAAAATCACGTTTGTTGTATGGGAGCCCCCCATAATAAACTTTTGTTTTTTAGTATTTGTTGTTATAGCGGCAACAGAAATACATCATCTGTGAAAATTTCAACTGTCTAGCTACCTACCACGGTTTATGAGAAACAGCCTGGTGACAGACAGACAGCGAAGTCTCAGTATTAGGGTCCCGTTTGGCACCCTTCGGGTACGGAACCCTAGGAGCAGTGATTTCTTTGCTTCTCTGTGCAGAAATCAATCCCTTAGCTATGGTTGTACTGAGGAGCATGTCCCAGAGCCATTGTTCAGGAGAAGGAAGAAGCAATAAGGGATAGATTTCTATCAGGCCATGGCAGTTTGAAACCGAAGAACTTTCACACACGAAATGGAATGCTTTAAATGTTGGGAACAAAGGAAAGAAGTTGTTGTAAACTTACCAGACTGTACTTTCATGGTGTCAAACATGATTCTATACTTCTCTCCCAAATCTTGTAGATCATGAGAGTACTGTTGTTCATTGTAGTAAGCACTTTCTGAGTTCCCAAAATTCTTGATATTGTAAAATGCCACCACAAGACTTAGCGCTGCACCAATAACAAAGTTCATAGCACTTCCCTTGCCTTTATCATGCTTCTCCCTCCTAATGCTTCTATCTTGTATTAAAGACTCATCATCATCACTGTTGAAGCTCCGGGATGAGTTCATTGACCTGCTTATATCTGGGTGAGTTGTCTCATGTGTTCTGTTTTCAAACGACCCACAAAAGTATTCTTCACTGTAATATGGCGAGAGAGTGGCAGGTAAGGATTTGGAATGGGCAACACTGTAATAGAAGACAATACCAGCTCATAAGAACTCTAGAGAAATTGTGCCGGGGTCTAATGGTTCTATCAGAACTAACAGCATGCCAAATATCTGTAAAATATTAACCCATAACTCGAAACAGTTCACTAGTTCTGTCTAGATGCTAAAAGTTCTGAGAGTGAAATCCAGACCACATAGAATTTTAAATGAATTGAGAATGTGAGTTGATGAGATGGTAATGACTTGTGAATTACTTTTTAGTATTTTTTAGTTGTGATTGTGAGGTGAGGCATGTCTGATGCATAAACCATAGCCAAAATTAAGTAATCTGACTGATGATCACAGCTATCATTCATGCTAATGAAAGAGCAATAAGATGAATAATTATAGGCAGATAAAAGCTAGCAGCAGTAGAAAAAAATAATTGGTTAGCCAGCAGAAAATGATGATAGATAATGATGAGGTTTAGATAACCATGTTGTTGTTATGTATAACTCCCGCAATGTAACTTAGCCAGCTTTTGCTATGGTGTGTCTTTGTGAGGCTAAGCGCATGCTGGAGAGGCAGGCGGCGCAGGTCGCGCAGCGCAGGGCAGAGCAGATTTTGTAAAGTATGGAACGTCCTTGAGCAACGTATGCTGCAACACAGGCACGTGCGACGCAGACATGTGTCTGCCCTGCTCTGCGTCTCGTTGCCGGCACAGATTTCTGCGACATGCGTGCAAGTCGAGACGTGTTTTTAACCGACTTCCCAAAGGAGGAGGTTTACAATTAGTCCGGATGTTTTTTTTTTATGTATGTGCCTCGATAGCGCCTAAACGGATGGACCGATTTGAAATATTATTTTTTTGTTTGAAAGGGTTTACCTTCCCATTGGTCCCATTGACACCAGGTCAGGATCTGATGATGGGATCCTGGAGAAATCGAGGGAACTCTTCAAATATTATAGGCAGACCTATAGTGATTTTTGTGTTTTTCATAATAACTCGTGCAAATGCACATGGTAAGCATAATATTGTGATGCGGAACTGCTGATGAAGACCACATATGGCCACCAGATCTGCTCAATACTAGGTACAAATACAATGCGTGGCTGACGGGCAGGCAACGCATAGCCTAAACCGGTGGACCTAGAGCCATGAAACTTTGTACAGGGGTTCCTTTAGTAGCGTGTGATATGAGATTTGACAAAATTAATTCCCCAAGGGGGGGGGGGGGGATAAGGGGTTACAGTTTGTATTAACCTCAATCTAATCAAATAGGGTTTGTGGAAGTCGGTTTTTTCTAAAGTTTACTTTTTGTTTCAATTATTGTTTGTTACAAATTGTAAAGCAGCAACAACTCGTACATTTCATTATCAGACTTTGACTCCGAACTCATTTTGTCATCAAATGTCTATTCCTTGTGGTAGCTAGGATGCGAATAGACACCACATGCTGTGTGCGACTGATTACGTCTGCTCTGCACATGTTGCAGCATGCGCTGGGCGCCTGTGTCTGCCTCAACTGCCCTGCCATGCAAATGTCTGCGTCTCCAGCATGCGCCTAGCCTGAGAGTGATACATGCACAGAAAACGCTGGCTATGTTACAATCCGGGAGTTATGGCTGGGGACTCAAGCCTAAAATATGTCGATGGATGTATACGGCAGTGGTGAGACCAGTCATTTCGTACGGCTCCCTGGTATGGTGGCAACGGACAACGCAAACTACAACGATAGCACAATTGCAGCAGTTCCAGCGAATGGCGTGTGTAGCGATCACAAGCTGCATGAAATCAACGCCATCAGCGGCTCTGGAAATAATGCTAGGGATACCACCATTAGACTTATTCATACAGCAGGAGGCAAAATCTGCAGCCATAAGACTGTATAGTACAGGCCAATGGAAAGGCCAATTGGCAGACAAAGGACACTGCACAATCCTGTCGAAAGCTTTCGACGACGTACCGGAAGCCATTGTTGGGATTGATCGCATAAAACCTGAATTCCTTTTTGGAAGGAATTACGAAATTATAGCTCGGGATGTGGAAACAATACCGAACCCAAATCAGAACACCATAACAATATACACAGACGGGTCAAAGAATAGCCGCAACACAGGCGGAGGTATCTTCTCGCCAGAACTTAACATTAGCCATTCCCTGAACTTCGGGGAGGAAACAACAGTGTTTCAAGCGGAGACACTGAGCCTCCTCCACGGAGCCATGCATATACAAGATCATGCACAAGGAATGGAAATTACCTTTAAAACGGACTGCGCTGCCATACTAAGCGCACTAAACAGACCGCTAACAAAATCTAAACTTATACTAGAATGTCACGAAGCACTAAACAACTTAGGCAGCAAAAACAAAGTCACAATCCAGTGGGTCAAGGGTCACCAAGGAGACCAGGGCAACTGCGAGGCGGACAAGCTAGCAAAAATAGGGGCTAGAAGGACGGCGATCGGCCCTCCACCCTTCTCGCCATTATCAGCTGAAGCACTAAGGAAGCGGCTTAAATCAGCCACATTAGTGCAACAGAACAAATTGTGGTCCAGCAGAGAAGACTGTAAAAACACAAAACTTTTTATAAACAAGTATAACCATAGGTTTACTAACTACCTAATAAAGCTGCCACGCAGCAAAATAAAAATACTAACAGGCCTTATAACAGGCCATTGTACACTAAATAAACACTTGACAATTACAGGTGCAACTGACAGCCCCCTATGCAGGGGTTGCATGGAAGTGGATGAGACGGTCGAGCACATGTTGCTGGCATGTCCATCCACAATTGAAACCAGGATGGCGATTCTGGGAGAAGCATCATCGACCCGGGAGCTCCTTGAACATCCAGGCCTCCTACTCCAACTTGTGGAGGAGTTGGGTTGGCTGAGATGAGAGAAAGGGAGAAGGGGACATGCACAAAGGCCCCGCACATGTGGGCCACGTGCAGGCACTTCAGCCCCCTTACAGAAGATACAAGAAGATACAAGATAGGATGCGAATAGACACCACATGCTGTGTGCGACTGATTACGTCTGCTCTGCACATGTTGCAGCATGCGCTGGGCGCCTGTGTCTGCCTCAACTGCCCTGCCATGCAAATGTCTGCGTCTCCAGCATGCGCCTAGCCTGAGAGTGATACATGCACAGAAAACGCTGGCTATGTTACAATCCGGGAGTTATATGTTTTTTTTTTTAATAATACAGTTAAATGTTGAACTTACTCTTCAGTCAATGAGTCCTGTGAATTATCAGATGTGTGGGAATTTCTCCGCTTGTTAATATTTCTATGTGGAGATGGACTTAGAGTATGTGGTTTGCTGAAAAATAAAGTCAGGGTTACATTTATTAAATTGAAATGAAACACAAGATGCCTCCATTTAGATACAAACCATGCTGCACCAAAAGCAGTACAGGGTTTATTTATAAAACTAAGTTAAGTTAAGTTTTTGATCTGTGGCTTCTATCTTGTGTTGCCACAATAATTTCGCCGATGTCACGTGATGAACCCTGCACAACTGGGGATCACATGGTACAGTTATTAAAACGACTCTAAGCTAAGCTGAGACTAGGTATAATCTAATATTGTTAGTAGATATAAATTTGTTTAGTAAGTTTACAGATGATGGATGAGTAAGGGAAAGAAGAAAGTTTAGATTGAAAGCACGAGGGAATTTAGGAGGGAGAATATTGTAGAGTGAAGTATGATTATTAGAGCATTCAAAGAATAAATGATCAGGAGAACCAAAAGCCAGGCCACATTCACATAGGGATGTATCCCTTATCCTAATTTTTGCTAGAAAAACAGGTGTGCAGGAGTGTCCCAATCAAAGACGACATATGACAGATTTATCCAGATCCCTGAACTTAAAGAACCAAGGACGTCTGGGAATTAAGGGTTGAATGGAGCCATTAGTTAAAATGTTTAATTGGCATACAGCTGACAGATACAGAGGCACAGCTGTTGATATTAGTTATTCATTATACTCAGGCCGCTGAGAGAATGTGATCCTGCCTGACACATCTTTGTCTGCGTCTGTCCCACACTACTTTTCACTTAATCCTACTCCCACAAAGGGAATTGCATCCTAAACTGACATGTGTCAGGATCGCATTCTCTCAGCGGCTAGACTATATCAGGCAAAATTCAGCAGTAAACTAAATTCGTTCGGCGCGAGCTGGACGTTTCTGGAGTCTGGCTCAATCTTAATCAATTTACAGTAAAGGCCCATGGGAATGTGCCTTTAGTTAGTCCTGTTCATGGGCTAGACTAGGCATTTTCATGTAGGTACCTTAGGACATTATCGACTTCGTCAGTTCCAGTTTGGTGAGAGAACGACGGGCTACCCACAGCCTTTGATGTCGAAGTATGAGGAGACACGCCATAACGTCCCATACTGTATGTAGATATTGGGCAGTTTAGGTGGCTGTGAATGCTTTTCCGTGCTGATGGTATGATTGAAGCCCCCCTGTTCTGAAATTAACTAACATTTGTAAACAGAATAGTGAATCTGGAACCGCAGTAAGGATGTAAGAATATAACCAACTCTAGTAGTTTCAAAACTCATTTATACGATTATACATAGATTTCGAACAGTTAGTTAGGTAGGTAGTATATTTCCCTAAATTAATCAATTCACTCGGCATAGAAGATGAAATGATGAAAGATCTAAACGACGAAATAAATAAGCGCACAAGTTACAAGAGTTTTTTTTTTTTTGGTTTTGGCAATGTATGTAGGTACGTCTCTTGTACTTTTGCCAGTGTCAAGTTTTTGTGTAAAGGTAGGGAAACGTATAAGATATGGACAGGAACGGAAATGATACGGAATTTGGAAAAAAGGAATTAATATCAGTTTTGAATATGTACATTACATATTTAATATTTATATTTACATCTAAGGACATTTTTTACAACACAATTACTCTGACTGACGAGGTTCACTTTACAATCACAATTCACAACCACCTTCACATTCACAACACAAGAGTACAAGACCAAGACCAGGGTTGCCAGATGCCGGATATTTTTTCTCGTACCAGGGATGCCAAATATCTCGTACCTACTTTTAGTACCTAATCTCGTACAGGTAGGTATAAAGAAAAAGAAAACACATGAAATCCGGTAGAAATGAGATCATTGAGGAGTATGTGTGGAGTAACTCTGAAAGATAGATTGAAGAATGAGGTAATAAGGGAACGTTGCGGTTTGAAAGAAGATATAGTGACTCGGATAGAGAAAGGACAGCTTAGATGGTTTGGCCACGTTGAAAGGATGAATGAAAGGAGAGTGACGAAACAGATTTATACAGCGGGAGTGAATGGAACCGTCGGGCGGGGACGCCCAAGAAGGTCCTATAAAGACCAAATTGGCGATTTATTAGTGAAGGGGCAAATAAGAAGTACCCGTAACCGGCGAGCATGTATGAGGAGACTTATGAATGTGGAGGAAGCGAGAGATGTATGTCAGGATCGTAGCAAGTGGAGGTCTTTAGTCTCTGCCTACCCCTTTTCCGGGAAAAAGGCGTGAGCATATGTATGTATGTATGTATGAAATCCATAATTTACGGAAGTATTACGCCTTGCGCATTGGAATGTAAAATGAAACAATTTATTCATATAAGACAACAAGCAAGAGAAAATTCCATAGATTTAAGCGCTTATTACATTACGCTGTCGGCAGGGCACGATTTGTATAGACGTCTCACTCTGATGGAACGACTAGAACAGACAGCAGGGCCCTGCCGACAGCGTAGTCGCCCATAAAGGCCCACACGTCGCGCGCGAAACGTGCGTGTATTATAGAGGCCGATTGCAACTTCTTCGCGGGAAACGTCTCGCGTTGTCGGTTTTTTGTCCCACGTCAAAGGATCTCGCAAAGCGCGAACAGACAAACTTGAACCTACGGAACCACTTGAAATATTGCTCAAACGGCTTGCACAACGAAAAAATCTTTCCGAAATAGACGAATGAACAAGTTGTGCTGTAAATGTTTCTCAGAACCCTGTTAGAGCATTAAGCTGAGTAAAAGTCGACTAGCAGCACTGAATACAACTAAATTCCTATAACAGCATTCTGAAACACATTTAGTCGACTTGTGATATAAGAATGCTGTAAAAGCAATGAAGACGCTAGCAAATAGATTTTTACTCGCCATTTACTTTTTTTTCCTCTCAGGGATCGATTTAGCCTGCAAAGCTAAGAAAAACACAAACATTGCGCATTGCAAAAAAAAACCGCCCTGATTTCGAGAGAATCATGTCTACTATTATCTCTTCCGTGATGATCATGTTATCTAAATACTTGCGGCAGCAGGTTTTAGTTTTACTTTGATTGTAAGATGTCGCTAGGTGTATTCTGAATCGCGCTATGGTTTGGTTTCACTTCACCTATGTATGATACAAAGCTGTTACAAATTTACAATGTGGACTTATAAATTACTATCTCTTCTGGGCGTTCGTTAGTGTCAAAATCTGCCACGCGCGAGTAGAACTTCTACTAGGTAGGTACACAACACAAGGGTAATGATCAAAAGACGCAGGCCTTGATGATAGGCGCGTACAATAAGACTATCCTAGTATAATATGTACATATTATTACTACACATACATATAAGAACCTTTTGGTGCTCGTAGGCTGCAGTGGAGCGATGTGGGGGAAGCCATGTGAGTTCTCCGAGGCCTGCTTGAAGAAAGAAATTCGAAGCGATCACGCAGGAAGTTAGGGTTCGGTACCCTCGGTAGGGTTCCACAAAATATTGTAGAGAAGACATAGACAGAAGACGAATTGGTACCCAATTCAACTACCTGCGGTGTTGTGAAACGTGATCATACTTGCGCAGTCCGAAGATGAACCGAATCCCGAGATTTTGAAGTCGATCGAGTTTGTTCAGTTGCTCTTCGTTTGCGCTGACCCAGCAGACATCAGCACAGTCAATGAGGGAAGTAGAAGAGACTGGGTGAGAATAATTTTGGTCTGGCGAGGAAGAAAGTTCTGAAGTCTCCTGAGAGAGAGAGAAGGTAGCGTAAACTCGCCTGCTGACCTCGCCAATATGCGCTGACCAGGTTAACTGGTTATCGAAAACTACACCCAGGTTTTTGGCCTTGTCGCTATACATGATTGATTACATTCATAAGTTACAGGAGGGGCAGACTGTTGCTGCAACAAACTTAGTGAGTGTCTGGTACCTAAAATCATGGCCTGGGACTTGTTTGGGTTAACCAGTAGCCCAAATGACGAGGCCCATCCTCTAAAGGCCTGTTTACACAGTGCGAGCTGCTGCCTGGCCAGTAGACAGCTACTCGGTTTGTCTATTCGCACGCCAGTAGCTTGGCTCGCCTTTGCTGTCTACACGACACCAGCCACTGCCCAGTCCGAGGCGAGTCACACCTGTCCGGCTGGCACTGGCGAGCTACTGCCGAACGCGTCCAAACGATGCGAGCGACGGCCGAGCCGCTGTCATGTGCGAGTTGCTGCCGGGCGAGCAGCGAGTGAAAACAAAAAATGTTGAAGTAACTCGCATCCGAGCTACTGACCAACTCGCACGTGCGAGTTACTGGTATGTTACGTCCAAACAGTGCGAGTTACTGCAGTGCAGCTACTCGGCAGGCTGGCTCGCACGCTAGCTCGCACCGTGTGAACTAGCCTTAAGGCCTGTTTACACAGTGCGAGCTGCTGCCTGGCCAGTAGACAGCTACTCGGTTTGTCTATTCGCACGCCAGTAGCTCGGCTCGCCTTTGCTGTCTACACGACACCAGCTACTGCCCAGTCCGAGGCGAGTCGCGATGTCGAGTCCTGTCCGGCTGGCACTGGCGAGCTACTGAACGCGTCCAAACGATGCGAGCGACGGCCGAGCCGCTGTCATGTGCGAGTTGCTGCCGGGCGAGCAGCGAGTGAAAACAAAAAATGTTGAAGTAACTCGCATCCGAGCTACTGACCAACTCGCACGTGCGAGTTACTGGTATGTTACGTCCAAACAGTGCGAGTTACTGCAGTGCAGCTACTCGGCAGGCTGGCTCGCACGCTAGCTCGCACCGTGTGAACTAGCCATTAATACCCTCCATTTACATTGTCGGGAGAGAAGTGACGATAGATTTGAAGGTCATCCGCGTAGATATGATAAGAAGAAGAGAGGACATCGGAAATGGAGTTAATAAATATAGAAAATAGAAGAGGAGAGAGAATGCCACGTTGGGGGACATCGGAGTAGAGGTCACACCAGTCCGTACAATTTTTTACGGTCTCGTAAGTATGCTCAGAACCTCAGCTCAGAACAATAACAGTTATTGTTCTGAGTAAGTATGAGTCAAACCAGCTGACAGAATGGGAAGAGACAATAGATGATTTGAGAAGTTCAACGAGAATGTCAAAGTCAACACAGTAGGCACTGCTGCTGAAGTCGAGCAGGGCTAGCACCGAAAGCTGCTTCTGATTCATGGCAGACTGAATATCATCCGTCATTTTGAGTAGAGCCGTACTGTAACTACTGTGACCCTTATATTTTTTTACCCACGATTTAAATATTCCATCATATTTAAATGCGTGGTGTATCAAAACAAGTCTCTTGTATGGGGACCCCACCCCCTATATTTAATTTGTAATATCTCTAGTATTTCAGTATTTGTTGTTGTTGCGGCAACAGATATTACACATTCTTTGAAAATTTCAACTTTCTAGCTATTACGGTTCGTGCTCTAGGACCCGCTGACGGACGGACGGACAGACGGACTGCGAAGCCTTAGTAATAGGGTCCCATTTGGCAACCTCCGGGTACGGTACCCTAAAAATGACCGAAAAGTTCATGGTTTTTAGGGATCCATACGTCCGAAGGGGCCAAACGGGACCCTATTAATTACTAAGCCTCCGCTGTCCGTCTGTCCGTCTGTCACCAGTCTCATGAACCGTGATGCTAGACAGTTGAAAATTTCACAGATGATGTATTTCTGTTGTCGCTATAACAACGACAAAAAAATCATGTCTGTGGTATGTATGGGAGCCCCCTTTAATAATCATTATAATCTGTACTTATTTTAGTATTTATTGTTATAGCGGCAACACGGAGCGGACAGCGAAGGCTTAGTAATAGGGTCCCTTTTGGCACCCTTCGGGTACGGAACCCTGAAAATCAGAACGACCTGACCTAATGCAAGCACGACCCCATTCTCATGTTTTAATTGACTGCTGTGTATCTGTGATATTAGTTAGGTACCTACCTTGTACATGCTTGTACCTACTAAGAGAAGAGAGGATTTTTCACAAAAACTTTTACTCAAAGAGGATTGGTAAGGCGATTACTGGTTTTTTGTATTCTACTGAAGTTCTCTATGAAATTTGAAAGAAAAAGAATTTTCAAAAAATAATCGGAAAAGAACGTCAAGTCACCTGACTTCACCAAGTTCTCCGTAAGTCGGTTTACAAAAATCGAAATGAATGGTTTTCTATTTCTACGTTTACTAGTTTTTGTAGTGTTAATTGTGTTCACGGATGTTTGCTCCGCTGACAACGTAAAAAAGAGCGTCGATGAGAGGTATGATAATGGTGATACAAATGACGAAGGCAAAGATGAATCATTGGACATCCCGCCCGATAGCGAAACTACTAACGTAACGTGCACTCGAAGAGCGAATAGTCTAGTTCATGAAATCAAGACTGCTACGAGTCCACTGGAGTTCCCGTTTATGGCTGCGGTGATGTCACATCAAGACGAATATCTTTGCTCAGGTACTATAGTTTCTGTGGGTATGGTTTTGACAACTGGTCAATGTGTGCTAAAACCCATAAGCTACGTCATGGTCAACACCACGAATGACAAGAAGGATGCTAACGCTGTAGTTCTCCACATCACGAAAACGGAGAAGTTCCCGACGTTTCTTGGAGGATCACGAGGGAAGGATGTCGCGATCATCTTCACTGAGAAACATAATAACACGGTTGCGACAAAGCTAGCAGTAAGTAATTTTACAAGCCATCGGGAACTATATGATATGGAAGCGATAGGTTTCGGTCTGAACACCGAGATGGGCAAGCCCAAAGACCTTCAGTATATTGGACTCGACCACCGTCCCTCCTTTGATATGGGGGATACTATGCGAGGCTACTTCGACTGTGTGGACACGACTGTCCTCACGTGCTTCAAGGACACGGGCGGTCCAGTCCTTTTTGACCACGAGCTGGTCGGTATTGTTACGGAAGGTCAAGACGAATGCACTAAAGAGATAACTTCCAATTACGAGCTCAACAAAGTGTTAGTGGAAGTGCTGCCTAGTTTTGTGTTTAGAGCCTGGCTGCGGGAGCATATCGAAAAGAACGAGGCACAGTCATTGGTGGATCTGACTTCGTACCCGGGGCAGCCTCCTAAGTCAGCGCGCCGATTTGACTACAAAATGCTTGATGATTCTTCTAAAGCTTCTGTAAACTTTTCGAAATCCCTACTTGGTATTGTGATTTCGATGTTCATAACTTTTATGGCCTTGTTGTAGGTGCTAAAACTGTCTTCTTTTTTAACCAAATTATACGTGAATAAACACTGAATAAAATCGATTTTCATCAAGTTTCATGTTTTATTCATAGTCGTGTCGTGCCGTGCGTGCTTGGAGCATAGGTAAGTAGGTAGGTACCTAACCTACCTACTTAAATGACATCAAGTGGGATGACGATTATGTGTAGGTGTCGCAGTTGGTTGGTCATATCAGACACTTAACTAACACCCTAGACCCGTTAATTAAAGAACGACATTTAACTAAGTCACTAGCATTTTGATTTAAATAAAGCATCGTCGGAAACGTTTAACAATCCAGGGGGCCTATATCAACTCAATCAGCACTTCAGCAGGCTGGAAACGATTTTGCTTCTGCCATTTCGTACTATGAACAACTAACAGCTGGCTCGCGGAAGGTGTGACGTCACCAAACGGTTCACCATGTTTTTTGTATAGACTTCATAATATGAACCTCTTATTTGACAGGCAGAAATGTTTGTTGCCCGTCTGTAATGTCAAATAATTAATCTTGAAAAAGCTACCTAGTAGATACTAACTCTAACCACACCACGGAGTACTATTATCTCTTCTGTGACCACACCTCGGACACTCCATAGACCGCTCGTAAAATAATCACCTATTACTACTACATAACCAAATGATGTTTGTATATACGTGCAAATGTGTGCGTAAAGCTAGGGCTGCTGGTGGCGCGGCAAATCCAGTGATATTATCTAAGTATACGCGTCGTCGTCACTCGTCAGGCGTTCAGCCCTGTCTATTGATCCTTTAACCAATCCTTTGACGCCAGGGGTGGGGTGCGTGCGGTATCTGAATCAGCGAGCGCGTGGAAGGGAATGGCCGTTCTGTACGTGTACTACGTTATTATCTTTTCTGTGCTTTAACAACAAATTGTTTACTAAATTTACTAAATGGTTTTATCTTTGCGAAACTCACATCAATATAATTTATGATTTTCTGCAACCGGCAATCGATTTTATTTCGTATATATTTATTGCACATATCAGAAAAAAAACAAACAATACAGAAAAGGCATGAACAAAGGCAAGCTTATCTCTAAAAAGAGATTTCTTCCAGCAAACCCCGGATGGACAGGATACATTTTAAAACTCAAAACGGGTAGGCCTATGTGCTAAAGTAAAAAATAAAATATAAATAAATTATATTACTAAACTACTGAATATAATAAATACCTAAGTACCTACATGAATACATATTAATCATATAGGTATATCTTAACATAAATAAACCTAATACATATTTAATACCTACTAACTTTATGAAAGAGAAAGATAATGCTCCTTTACACGACTTCTGAAAATGAAGAGAGATGGACCTGTCCCTGATGGTGCAGGGAAGCGCGTTCCAAAGACTTATTGCCCTCATACGGAACCCATGTTTGTATGCGACGGTATTGTGTTGTGGAGTGGAAAGAATGGAGGCCGTGTGGGTTCTACGCGGTCGAGTCGACTGGAGAAAGGTAAATTTTTCACGTAAAAAGCTAGGATATCGAGGGTTAGTTAAAATGCTGTACAGGGTAGTGAGGATATGCATATCCCGACGAAGACGAATAGGCAGCCATTTTAACTCCCTGCGATACTGCGAGATATGGTCGAACTTTCGCAAACCGAAGATGAACCGAATCCCGAGATTTTGAAGGCGCTCGAGTTTGTTCAGTTGTTCTTCGTTTGCGCTGACCCAGCAGACATCTGCATTCTGCATAGTCGATCAGTGGAAGGAGAAGGGATTGAGCCAGGGTAATTTTCGTTTGACGTGGTAAGAAGAACTGGAGTCTTCATAGCGAGTGAAAACTGGCGAAGACACGCTTGCTGACCTCATTGACATGCTTTGTCCAGGAAAGCTGATTATCGAACATGACCGAAGAACATGACCCCCAGGTTTTTGGCCTTGTCACTGTAGGCGATAACAGTATCCGTTGTAAACCACAGGACATATGGGCAGATGTAGTATTTGATTTAGCGAGTACCTAGTGCCCAGAATCATGGCTTGGGACTTACTGGGGTTAACCAGCAGTCCAAATGATAATGCCTAGTTCCTGATGTTCTCGAGGTCAGCGTTAAGCGAGTATAGCCAAAGTCATATCACTGAAGAGAAAATGACGATAAATCTGAAGATCATCAGCATATAGATGATATGAAGAAGAGATAACATCAGAGATGGAATTTATGACTACGGAGAACAAAAGAGGGGAAAGAATGCCACCCTGAGGAACGTCCGCAGTAAGATCGCACCACTCGGTTAAAGTCTCCTCGGACCTAATGCGCTGCTGCCGATCTCTCAAGTAAGAGTCGAACCAGCTAGCCGAGCGGCAAGAGACGTTTAAGGATTTCAGTAACTCAATAAGAATATCAAAATCGACGCAGTTGAAGGCGCTGCTGAAGTCAAGCAGTGCTAGCACAGAGAGCTGCTTATTGTCCATGGCAACCTGTATGTCGTCAGTAACCTTTAGTAATGCCGTCACGGTGCTGTGACCTAAACCCAGATTGAAAGGGGTTAATTAAAAGATTTCTGGATAGGTAGGAGGAGAACTGGCTGAGGATGATAGATTCAAGCACTTTAGAGAGAAAAGGTAGGAAAGAAATGGGGCGAAATTCTTTGAAGGAGGAGGGATTAGAAGTTTTAGGCAGGGGGATGACATGTGCTTTCTTCCACACAGTAGGAAAAGAGTTTTCAGAAAGGGAGAAATTCATAAGGTGCGTAATCACAAGAAGCAGTTCGTGCAGCACAGTGCTGATCATCCGTTATTTGAGTAGGTAGGAAGATCAATTTTTTTCACTTAGCGCCTTCAACACATTGACACCATTTGACACATTGCGCTTGTAGTCCAGGAAAATGGAACCAAAAAATCGGTTAAGTGCGGGTTGGTATCGCACACGAAGGGTACCGACCATCGTACAACAAATCAAAAGTACTCAAAACAATAAAAAATAAACAAAAAGAAAATTTAAAAAGTTTATGCCTTCACGAGATTTGAACCGACGACCTCCGGATTGAGAGTCTACATCATACCGGCTAACCACAACCATGTGGGTTGACGCGAAATATGCTATCATATTTAAATGTGTTGTTTGTTTGTGTATATGACATGGTTGCTATGACAATAAATAAACACTTTCAGTCAAGGTCTCCATTTTGAAATGCGTAAGTGTATCTAAACACGTCTCTTGTATCGGGGCCCCCTTTAATTTGCAATATCTCTCGTATTTCAGTATTTTTGGTTAGTGCGGCAACAGATATACACATTCTGTGAAAATTTCAGCTTTCTAGCTATTACGGTTCGTGCAGACGGACCCGGTGACAGACAGGACGGACGGACGGACGGACGGACGGACGGACAGACGGACAGCGAAGTCTCAGTAATAGGGTCCCGTTTGGCACCCTTCGGGTACGGTACCCTAAAAAGGGCAATTAGCGGAGGTAATTGGGAGTTACAAAAAGGTCCAGGGTTGTATTGTATAGGGGCAAGTCTCCTAAAAAGAGTCAAATCTATTTCTCTCATTTACCTGTGCTGCTAAGGTGGTTAAAGGTTCGTTTTTCCAGTTTTAATCGATAATCAATGAGCGACTTGGAATTTATTAATACCGTGAGGTCTTAAGGACAGGTACGGATGGCTGCAGACATCAAGATTAGTTATATGAGCGACTCGACGGCTATGCCATACGAATAAATAATAAATCGATAATCAATAAATAAATTAAAAACAAAGTTTTAATACAATTAAAATACAATGTCAAAAAAGGTAGGTAGCCTATAGGTATAGTTAGATAAATCATATACAACGTTTAAATTAATAAACGCGAGTAACTAATAGTTTGTTCAAAATCATGTCACTCACTGTCATCAAATCACTTCAGTGACTTAAATAATTGAAACAAAAAGTAAACTTTAGAAAAAACCGACTTCCACAAACCCTATTTGATTAGATTGAGTTTAATATACACCCATATCTCTAATAAAAGATCAAACTTGAGATCTGACTAAAACATATTGGCGGATTTTATAAAATAATTAAAATAAAGGGCTTTAAAAGGCGATTACGGAAAAATATTCTAATCTTGCACAAGCTTTAAATTAAAAACTAAAGTTTAGTTTTAAGCTAAGTATCTACATATTTTTCGTAGTTTTGTGCTAAAAAGCAGGAAATGACATATCTTTTTAGGGTTCCGTACCCGAAGGGTGCCAAACGGGACCCTATTACTGAGACTTCGCTGTCTGTCCGTCCGTCCGTCCGTCCGTCCGTCCGTCTGTCTGTCACCAGGCTGTATCTCATGAACCGTGGGAGCTAGACAGTTGAAATTTTCACAGATGATGTATTTCTGTTGCCGCTATAACAACAAATACCAAAAAAACAAAAGAAATTTAATATTAAGGGGGGCTCCCATACAACAAACGTGATTTTTTTGCTCATTTTTGCTTGATATTGATAATGGTAGCAGGTAGACGCTCAAAATGTTCACAATGTATTGAGTTGATTATTTACTTAAAAAATAGGTAATTGAATTAAAATTAAATTAATATTTAGGGGGGCACTTTGGATGGGTCAGTCTCTTTAACGATTGACTTTGAGGAAAAATAGTTTTAAGAACCTCAACGTCATTTTCAAAGTCTTATCTATAGAAACCCCACACATATGTAGCTTTAATGTAAAACTCTTTTTTGGTGTCAGTTCCATGTATGGAGAGCTCCCCCTTAATATTCACAGAATACATACCAACTTTCAACTGTAGTCCTAATAGTTTTGGAATGAAGTTGCTGTGACATACGGACGGACAGACAGACAGACTTGAAGAAACTATAAGGGTTCCTTGTTTCTCTAACGGAACCCTAAAAATGACATACATATACGAATTTTGTAGTTTTGTGGTTTTTGGTAGATAAAATAATTCATAAATTTGTCATAGCAAATATGAGAAAAGTACCTAACTTTAGCTTTATTTTTCCGGAGATCAGGCAAGTATGGGTGCATGATATTTATGTAGTGGAATACACAAACACCTGTAGATTAAGCCTACAAAAACCCAGCAGGGATCTATGTTATGGAGCAAATAAGATATCGCTCCATACTTTTTTTTAAATGAATATATCTCGTAAATTATATAATTTACAACAAAAACTCATTAAAAACATCGGTTCTTTTTAATTAGGAATATCGATTGCTAAAAAGAGAATAATGATCTTAAATAATTGAAACAAAAAGTAAACTTTAGAAAAAACCGACTTCCACAAACCCTATTTGATTAGATTGAGTTTAATACTAACTGTAACCCCTTATCCCCCCCTCCCTTGGGGAATTAATTTTGTCAAATGCTATATCAGTGCTACCCCACGCGACTAAGGAACCCCTGTACAAAGTTTCATGGCTCTAGGTCCACCGGTTTAGGCTATGCGTTGCCTGCCCGTCAGCCACGCATTGTATTTGTACCTAGTATTGAGCAGATCTGGTGGCCATATGTGGTCTTCATCAGCAGTTCCGCATCACAATATTATGCTTACCATGTGCATTTGCACGAGTTATTATGAAAAACACAAAAATCACTATAGGTCTGCCTATAATATTTGAAGAGTTCTCTCGATTTCTCCAGGATCCCATCATCAGATCCTGACCTGGTGTCAATGGGACCACCCTTGAGGTATTACCTATACGCCGAAAAAAGATTTGTTCAAATCGGTTCATAATTGGCGGAGCAATCGCGTAACAAACATAGAAAAAAAAAAAAAAAAAAAAAACATACGGGTCGAATTGAGAACCTCCTCCTTTTTTTGAAGTCGGTTGAAAAAATTAATGTCCGCTTTTTCCAAATGCGTCCCACAGTGCGTCGGGAGTCGGTAATTTAAGGCGCGGCGCGGCCCGGCCTGCCTTCACACGCGCCGTTGGGAACGGCTCGGCGCGCGGTCACGCGGGCGTCCACGGGCGCGCCCGGGCGTCCTTGGCGCGGCCCGGCCTGCCATAACACGCGACGTGGGAAGGCACCTTAACACAGATGTCTGCTCAGGTCTCAGAACAATAACTAAGCTCAGGTAGCCCGTCCAACAGAAAAGAAAGTGATCGTACCCGTTAACCCGGTTTGGCGTTCTAGCTAATGGGCTAGCGATGGGCGAGTCGAGTAAAGTAACTCGAGTTACTCGAGCTATGCTGCCAACGAGTTAACTCGAGTAGCTTCTTCTATCAACTCGAGTTGACTCGCTCAACCGACCCAACGCAACGCAACAGTTTGTTGCATCGAAGCGCGTGCGAGGGAGGCGAGTCGAGCGAATGAATGTGGACTGAATGCTTTAGCCTACTCGAGTTGAAACTGCGGCGGCGCGGTGGCGCGTATGGCTTGGCAATAAATTCAGAATAAAATTAAAAACATCATATTTGATGAGGTTGCGAATAGACAGCTGAGTGGAAATAAATGAATACCTACTTAAGGAGTTCTTAGTAAAATAAACTTGCGTTAATTTTAATTATTTGTACGAGTGTCAAATACATATGACACTCATAATTTCATAATTATGAAATTATGAAATTATGAGTGTCAAATACATCTAAACAATAAAATGAGCACAGCGCAAGTTTAATTTACTTGACTTAAATACTCGACATTCTACTCGAGAGTTCGAACTCGAGTAGTAGGTACTCGTAAATTACATTTTAGTTAATCTCAGTCTCTCAGACGAACGAGTTTACCTTTAATGAAACCGAGTCGAGTCAACTCGAGTTTCTACTCGAGTCAGCCATCATTCCAACTCGAGTAACTCGAAAAAATACGACTCGTCCCATCGCTATAATGGGCCTACCATTGACCTCTTATCTCAATGGGGCCTACCTATTAGACTACGCTGTCGGCAGGGCCCTGTCTGACTCACTTAACTCTTTCTAGTCGTTCCATCAGAGTGAGACGTCTATACAAATCGTGCCCTGCCGACAGCGTAATGTAATAAGCGCCTCTCGTCATGAAGTCAAGATTTAAAGAAGAATTGGCTGTATGGTCTCACAACCTTTGCCTGTCCAATGAAGGGACGAAGGAATTAAAAAGAAAAAAAAACATTCATTAGTTCCACTCCACAGACTAAAAGGATATGATATGATTAGTTCGAGGAATATTTGCAATTTTGCATTTGGATTTTTCTTATTCTTATTGTGGTGAGGTGGCTGTCGTGTAATAATTGAACCTGAATTTGGTTGGTTCCAGTATGTCGAAGAAACGATTAAATAAGAAGTACCAAGACCTGGACGAAGAGCTCGCGGAGAAAAAGAATGTGATTGTTGAGAGTCATGAGTTAACCTCAAAGGTTAAGGGTAAAAGTAAGAAGAAAGGAAAAGGTAAGCCTGATGACTGGTCTGACAGCGAAGATGTTGGCAAGGGAGATCTTCCCAGCAAGACACATGCTTCTGATGAAGAGGAAGTTGCTAAACCAGCTGCCAAGAAGTCACAGAAGAAAGGTAAAAATTCAAATGAATACTTTCCTGTATTACATTACTTATTACCTCACTAAAGACTAAAATCTATTTTTAATGCATCATGCAGTTCTGTGCTTCGGAAAAGCCCTTGGAGTTTCAGTGAATGTCCTCTGAGGTTCTGGTTCATTGTAAACATGTCTTTCATAGTTGATACGTCATAGTAGCCAGTTAGAACCTTGTATGTTTCTATGAGATCTCCATGATTGCGTCGTTGTTCGAGAGTGCTTAATCCTAGCTCTGTAAGTCGCTGCTCATAAGACTTGTCACGAAGTCCTACTACCATCTTGGTTTCTCTTCTTTGGACTTTCTCCAGCAAGTCTTTGTCCTTCTGGAAGTAAAGGCTCCATATTTGGAAAGCATACTCAAGGAGTGGTCTGATGTAACTGTTACTCTACTCATTGAGCTTCACTAACATCCAGTATTGCTATTGACCAAAAAAGTAAAAATGCAGTTTGTTACAAATAAAAAATATTCATTTCAAGACTATGTAGTGTTATTCTAAATGAATATTTAAACTAATCTTCGACTTTTATTTTGTACTAGTCTGGTGTCACTTAAATATCATGGAATGCCCCATGAATGCACCTATTATATGTTTTGTACTAATGTAATTTTGTTTGTATAAATTTATGTTTATACTCCAGCAAAGAACAAAAAGAAGGGTGCTGAATCATCAGAGGATGAACATGATGATGCCAAGTCTGAGATCAGCAACACCACAAGTGTGGCTCCAAAGAGTGCACCTAAATCTGCCAAAAAGAAAAAGGGTATGTATTTCCTCAAATAATTATGTCAGGACCTCTATAAATGAACAGTGAACTGGTTCACTCAGAAGCACACAGGTCGAACAAACAAACAATGGAGAACAATAGATAAATAAGATGTGTCGACAAGAGGGTTAAGAGACTTATGCCCCATTTCATGAACACTTAGCTTTTTCTTATCCATTTAGCGATTGTTTCGAAGGCGTATAGCGTCTTATATTTAAGGGGTTGTTTAGCAGCCTAGATGATTCTTAAACTTAGGTCAGAGTGAAACAACTGCTAGGTGGCCTCTAAAAGGAAATAAACTGTCCCCTGATAGATAGAGATTGTTGGTGAAATCGGCGATAACTTACGTCATTTCCTCCGGCTGATCGCCATAATTGCAATTATCAAGAAACATCCACGTTTGGAATCCGGTAAATCAGTACTTATTGTAATTTTAGGCTATCCGAATCGTGCTAATGTTTTCACAGGATTTTTGAACTGAATTTCGATTGGTATTGGCTCATAGCCGCTGTGAACAAAAGTTTGTCAAAAAGTCGCTGCAGAGCTATTATGTTACAATTGTTGTAGAATTTCGATGGAATTTCGAAGATAAAACCTTAGTAAAAGTCGTGAAAATTGGTGAAAATTATGAATCTGGAGATTTTGGAAACAGCCAACGAGTGTGATGTTGCTCTTGCGCGAACCCAGTCTAAAAGAGAGAATCGTACAAGACTGCAGAGTGATCCTTGATGATGCCTTTAAGTTAGGTGAAAGGCAGTTCATCAAGTTTTATCAGCTGTCGGAAGTGTTATTACCTGGGATAATTACCGAAATGACCCCTCATTTGCCACTAACATTACGATCAGATGCTTTGGATGTGGAAACGAAGGTTAGCAACACTATGCAAAGTACCAGCAAAGTATCACACCATAATCATGCCTTTTGTTAGGACCACGAACTATTTTTATACCATTTCCCTGTTGCCTACAATGGGCCAAGGAAACTAATTTCAAGGGATTCAAACTGGGAAAACCATTTCGAGATAATTGTAGTCTGAATTGGATCAAAAAATTAGCAGCAGCAGGTTTCGGAAACTGTAAAAACAGAAGAACCTTCATTTGAGCTCTATGACGTTATTTGGTAATAATTTTCCGCGCCGCCCCCGCCGCCGTTAAGTTGGCCGTCCGCTGTCCTGTAAGGGCTTATTACACTTGGCTAAATTTAGTAATCCTAATTAGAAAGCAAGAGAGGGGATAGGAAGGACGCTCCTGATTACACTATTCTAAATTTAGTCACTGAATCAGTGAGCATTTCAAGCGTATCAGTGACGAACGTCTCGGATGCAATGCCGCCAGTATTATCAAAAGATTGGCTTTGGAGTAGCCTTGGCCGTAGCGTCCTTGGAAGTAAAAACAAAGAAAAAAAGAAGGACTTGGCTCAAGGAGTATATATTGCTGAGGAATAAATTGTCGACAAGAAATATTTTAGAACCTGAAGATTTCAGATGTTATTTCATGTTTCTACGAGTAATACTTTACTTTACTTTATACTTTATTGCACAAAAAACAGAATACCTACATACATACCTATGTTCCACAAATAAATGATTTGATTTGATACTATGTCCGCTATTATGAAGACTCTATGACATTAGCGACCGCTATCAACTGAACAGCTAAGTTGGTGGCACTGTACATGGATGTTTTGGCACTTAAGCGGGCTACACACGACGTGATATCGGTGGCGATCTAGGGTGTTAAAAGGTGATAAACTAGAGCCTCCTCCTGTGTGTGAGCACACCACTCCAAGCGCAGACAACAGGCGGCTCCAGATTATCAACTTTTTACACTCTAGATCGCCACCGATATCATGTCGTGTGTAGCCCGCTTTAGATGACACTGACAGGGGGGCGCCACTGCAACATTGACCGATTGGATTGATTGCGTTAGTTCCGACCCTTGGCCACGTGCCAAAACATCCATGTAGCACTGTACATTCGGAATTATCCCGATACAAAAGTTAGATGTTTCTTGATTATTGCAAATAGCGCGATCGCCCTCCTGGACTGTTGAGTTAGGTTGCTATCTCAAGAGGTTGTTGTCCAAAATTGTATGTAAATTGAATTCTTGAGGACTCATTGATATGAAACGAAGACAAGGAGCTTACAAGCAAACAACTACACAAGCAAGCATGTGGGTGTAAGACCCCTAACTATGTAATAGCGTTATGGCCCCTCGATAAAATGAGCTATGACGGGCGATAACAGGCACTCACAAAGGGACATAGCTTGAATAATATATACTTAGTTCTGTCCCATTTTGCATGCCTATAATAATATATACTTAGCTCTGTCCCATTTTGCATGCCTATAATAATATATACTTAGCTCTGTCCCATTTTGCATGCCTATAATAATATATACTTAGCTCTGTCCCATTTTGCATGCCTATAATAATATATACTTAGCTCTGTCCCATTTTGCATGCCTATAATAATATATACTTAGCTCTGTCCCGTTTTGCATGCGTATAATAATATATGTATATGTCCTGTCTTATCTCTAAGGCACACACATACAGACACACACACTTTACACTACACACAACACAACACACCCACACCTTTCACTCCCTGGCTCACAGCTTTTGTCAAAACTGTTATCATTATCTGTTTTATGTAATGTAAGAAACAATTGTTTGTCTTTGTATTCATATGTATACATAGTGAAATCCCTAATTGGCCTTATGTTAAGTATTATTTGAAAGTTTCATTATTCGACTGGCTGTGGATTTGTGTTAAATAAATAAATAAATAAATAAATAAATATACTTAGCTCTGTCCCATTTTGCATGCCTTTAATCGCCCATCATGGGCCATTGTGTAGAGGGTCCTTTCTTTACACAAGATATGGGACATGTGCAGCAAATTCTTGTTTTTCACAGGAAAAGGAAAGAAGGACGATGACTGGTCGGACAATGGCAGTGATGTTGAACTAAAAGCAGCTTCTGAAGAAGACATAGCTAAGCCTGTGATGAAAAAGAAAGGTATGATGTTCAAATGTATCATATCATAATATTATCAGGTAACAAATAGACTGTTACACCATATGCAGTATAAGTTGACCTTTGGAAAGTACTTCGGTAGGTAACAACTTTTTATAAATCATAAACTCATAACCCTCAAGGATCTGATCTCTATTTTACCCATCCTCTCCAAAGTCTTTGAATCCATAGTCCACTCTCAGCTCTCATCCTACCTTTCCTCAAACAACTTACTTAATCCGTACCAATCTGGGTTCAGACCAGGGCACAGTACTACCACAGCTCTCTTAAAAGTCAGCGATGACATCCAGCAGGCCATGGACCAGAAGCTACTCACTGTGTTGGCCCTGCTTGACTTCAGCAATGCCTTCAACTGCGTCGATTTTGACATTCTTGTTGCGATTCTGACTTCTTTAAATATCTCCTCACTGGTTCACTGGTCCTCCAGCGGCTCACTGGTTTGACTCCTACCTGAGAGATCGCCAGCAGCGCATTAAGTCTGAGGAAACCGATACTCAATGGTGTGATCTTACTGCAGGAGTGCCACAAGGCGGCATTCTCTCTCCTCTCTTGTTTTCAGTCTTTATCAACTCCTTCTCCGATGTATTTTCTTCTCTGTATCATCTCTACGCAGATGACCTCCAAATCTATCGCCACTTCTCACCCTGCGATGTGGTTTCAGCCGTAGAGGCGTTGAATGCTGACCTCGAGAATGTGAAGGTCTGGGCCTCGTCGCACGGACTATTGGTTAATCCGACCAAATCGCAAGCAATGATTATAGGAACCAGGCACACTCTTTCCCGGTTGCAATCACCCATTCCTGTTACTTATAATGGCACTACAATAGAGTATACTGCTAAAGCGAAAAACCTTGGCGTCATATTTGATAATCAGTTTTCATGGTCTCCACATGTCTGCGAGGTCGGCAGACGGGTCTTTGCGTCTTTCCACTCTCTCAGGCGACTCCAGAACTTCTTGCCGCGGCAAACCAAAATTACCCTTGCGCAGTCCCTTCTCCTGCCGCTGATTGACTATGCCGATGTTTCATGGGCGAGCGCAAACGAAGGGCAACTGGACAAACTCGAGCGACTCCAGAATCTCGGGATTCGGTTTATCTTCGGACTGCGCAAATTTGACCATGTCTCTCAATACCGTAAGGAGTTGGGGTGGCTTCCGATTCGTCGTCGCAGAGATTCGCACATTTTTCATTATCTTTTCAATATATTGAAAAATCCGCGCTATCCTAACTACCTTCGAGACCGTTTTGAGTATCTCTTTTCGGGAGATAGGCTTCGTAGATCTCACGCTGTCTCACTTTTGGCCACTCCTCGGCATAACACCGCTGCGTATGAGCACTCTTTCAGGTTGCGAGCGGTCCGGCTTTGGAACGAACTTCCTTGCACTATTAGAGACAGTCCTACCCTTTTCTCTTTCAAGAAACGTATTAAAGAGCACTACCTCTCTCTTTCGTAAAAGTTATTGTATGTATATATTTATTATATGTAAAGTGTATGTAGTATATCAGTATGTATAAGTAGTAGTAGTTCTTCTGTATTTAGTATTTGTTCGTTTATATTTTATTTAAACTTGTTATTGTGCACTGCCTACCCTTTCATTATATAATTTTTCCTTTCACGCCTGGTTTGCTGGAAGAGATCTCTTTTTAGAGATAAGCTCGCCTTTGTACATGTGTTTTCTTTTAATGTAACTGTTTAAATTATTGTGTGCAATAAAGAATTGTGTGAAATTGTGTGGATCTGAGTAGAAAAATATTTAGTAGTAACTTTTGGCTAGGGGTCCAAAAATAACCCTGTATAAATAGCGTCTTTGTTTCACACTAGCTCACATGTTTTCACAGCCAATAAGAACAAGAAAAAAAGTAAAGTCACATCTTCAGATGATGACGAGGATAATGATGACTCCAAGTCTGTGGTCAGCAATGTATCAAGTAACCCTTCAAAATCTGCGTCTAAGGCTGGCAAAAACACAAAGGGTAGGTGAAGAAATAATGTTATTTACCTCTTAAAAAAAACTTAGAAAAATAAATGTAATAATTAGTGTCCGGGGGGCCTGGAGTCGCGTACGGAATTGCGTGCCAGAAATAGCGGGGCGCAAAAAAACATGTTGTGACTTGTCGACGGGGTGTGCCGAGACGCGCCGCGTGCGCTGCAAATTACGCGTTCGCGCTCTCGCATACGTTTAAGACGGCGCCCTAGGCAAAAACAGCCTTTAGCAAAACACAAATCGCTCGGAATGATGAGTATTATTGCTGTACGTTTTTTCACTAGCTTGTTTATCACGAGTGTCAGCGTGACTTTTGCCATAAACGTCATTTTATTGATTTTGCTCGATAGAAAGTCTCCTGAAGTTGCCAGAAAATCTGTCGGATTCGGATTAGCCGTCGGCAGTGTCGGTATTTTTAACCAGAGAAATCGCACCTTTCCGTGAAACGCGAGTGATTGCGTTGCACGGGGAGCATTTTGCCGCCCATACTTAATTAGTATTTTATAGGGTTCCGTACCCGAAGGGTGCCAAACGGGACCGGGACAAGATACATCTTTGGTTAAACAAATTAGATAGGTTGCCTCTACATAGGAGGGCAGAACTCTGTGTCCACCCACACACAGGCAGAACGTTTACGAACGTCCGACTATGCAAGTGCGCACTTAAAACTAGGTAAGTACCTGTACTAAGTTTTGAGGGGGGAATGTTTCGTGATATGTATTGTGTAACTTTCGAACGGGGGCGGTAATAGTATAGAAAATATATTAATACTATATTGACCTTGACTAAGCAATCTGTATGATTTTATGGTCAATAAAAAAATAACTTTGAACTTTATGTTGGTCTAGTAGGTATGTACCTGACGACCTACCAACCTACCCGGCATTAATTTGGTATAAAGCGCTTATTACATTACGCTGTCGGCAGGGCACGATTTGTATAGACGTCTCACTCTGATGGAACGAATAGAAAGAGACAGTGAGTCAGACAGGGCCCTGCCGACAGCGTAGTCTAATAGGCCCATAAATTATGTTACTAGGATCGGTCTTGCTCTCCATTCGCCATCTAAATATATCTGCTTACTAGTAAAACATAAAAAAATAATAAAAGTTTAAATTGTTTTACAAAATGTACCTATTTCAGACTTTATATTTTAAACGTTAATAATTACGACTGGCTAACTATTTTATGTTGAATATTTTTGCCCTTTTTATGAATTTTCGTGCATATTTTGGCTATCTTTTCATATTTTGGGCTTTTATGTTGCATATAATCCGGTCTTTAGTAATAATGAATAGATACGCCTGTGCCCCTGCCACCCATTATGGCAGAAGGCGTGACCATCACCATAGTAGCTCAAGTAAGCAAAAAAGAAAACTAATTTCAGGCAAAGGTAAGAAATCCGTCGACTGGTCAGATGATGAAGGCAGCGATAAAGAGTTGAAAGTGGAGGGTTCCGACGACGAAGAGGATATACCACAGCCAGTCTCTAAAACGAAAGGTAAGTTCTTAGATTTGTTATTGACCGAGCGAGCGAAGCGAGAAGATAGGAGGCCGATTTTGCTTTCGTCTGTCTGTATCTATATATTTTGACGAGAGCTTTTCTCGATTTATGGGATATATATATATGGGATTTGAAATATATTTTTTCTGAAACCTATCGTGTGGGGTATCAAATAAAAGCGCTACATGAGCCGGTTCTGTTCTAAAAATATACTAAAGTATTGCCTTTAGGCCACCTGTTATCTAAATTTACATTTAAGACGTCATAAATTAAACCAAATATTTGTACACCTAGTACTACTGGGTACCATCTTTTGAAACACTTTAATTCTATCTGTGATTAAACTCAAAAAGCACTTAAGACGGCGCCCTACGCAAAAATAGCCTTTAGCAAAACACAAATCGCTCGGAATGATGAGTATTATGGCTGTACGTTTTTTCATTATCTTGTTTATCACGAGTGTCTCAGAGTGACTTTGCTTTCCCATAAACGTAATTTTATTAATTTTGCTCTAAAAGTCTCCTGAAGTTGCCAAAAAATATGTCTATCATAATGTTTTATTTTACAATTTCGCACCAAAAATACTATTGTCTTTAGCATGTGTAAGTAACTCGCTTAAGTTTGACATATTTCATACATATAAACAGCTGCTAAATAGATTTAACATGCTAAACATATTCAGCGTCTTCGGTACAAATGGACCTAAAAGTAGTTTTAGGGTTCAAAGATGTGACCAACTTTGAACTGCAGGAAAACACAAAAATAAATTGCAAGAGGAGACAACAGAGGTGGATGATGTTGAGGAGGAGATTAAGAGATTGAACCTGAAGGAGTCATTACCGGAATTACCCAAAAAGGTATTAAATATTAAAGAATGTTTCATTTCTAATCCATAATTAAATATAATACAGTTTTCTAAAACTTTCTGCTTATGTAAGACAGTTGAACATGATTTTTATTTTAAAATGTAGGTTACCTCTAAGTTAAGTACTAAGCTCTTATTGATGCGACTTATCGGTCTTTATACAGAAAAACTCAAAGAAGGGCAAAGAAGGAAGTGATGATGGGTCTGATGGCGAAACTAATGATAAGGTAATGCAAACCTAATAGATTAATTAATCAAGTATATCAAATATATACAATACTGTAACTTTCTAACATCTAGTTAAATTCCTGTATGGAAATTTAAATTAATTTATTAATTCACTACTCGATCCACCGTTCCAACAATATGCTGTACACGCTATTTACGATACTTTTGTATCCGCAGGTCTCGGAATTAGCCGACAAACTGATAGGAGAGCCGGTAGAGAAGAAACTCAGTCATAAAGACAAGAAGAAGCTGAAGAAACAGCAGGAGTATGAGAAACAAGTGGAAATGCTGACCAAGAAGGGGGGGCAGGGACACAGCGATCTCGATGCCAACTTCACGGTCAGCCAAGCACAGAAAACTGCCGGTAAATTATTTATTACCTATTCATTTGCATTGAAACCTTCATTACTCCATAGCTGCGGCGATGGGCTAGCCCCCTGTCACGCAAAATGGAGTATTGGATCACTGGCTGATAGTGGCCACAGTAACAGCTCTGCCACCCCGTAAGGGAAAAGGCGTGACGCTATGTTATGTTGTAATTTACTATGAGCTTCTGATGATGATGGCAACCAGTTATATTGTGAAACACAGTTTCGTGGTGTAGTCGACGAATTTTTCAGAATTGATAAATTCATTTATTCATTGTTGGTACACATACAAACACATAATAAAAAAATCAAAATAAGAATAAAACCTAAAGTAACATATAAAAGAAACACAATGAAATAAATCAATTTACAAATAAATAAAATCATTTAGGTACGGTAAGGATCACTATGTGGTATTATGTACCGCGAAAATTAAATGGCCCTGACTCAGCAATGTCACAGACGAATCTCTGACGTTGGTATTCTGCCAGAGTGCCATAGCCATTCTGAATACGGACTTACACAGAGATACACAGATTTTAAATGAATGTATGTACAATATATCTGTCTGTATATCAGTATATGTTGTTTTTTAACCGACTTCAAAAAAGGAGGGGGTTATCAATTCGGTTGAAGGTTGTTTTTTATCATATTTTTTTGAAATTTTTGTTACATTGAAAATCCGGAATCGGTCTAGTAGTTAGGTTTCTACATGAAAAAACTGTGAAGTTCAATTTGTTTTTACATGGATGACATATATATTATAAACCAGATTTTTTGTGACTTCGGTGTTTATAATAGTCATTGCAACGAGATATATCCTGGCTGTTAGGATCGCATATTAGTTTACATTTGTACGTATTGACTTCACTGTCAGGAGACAGATTTTGCAGGCTCGTTTTCGGGTCTAATAACGACACTGCTGTAAAACAAGCGGGGAGAACCAAGTAATAGGTCATGAAGTCGTTTTTTTTTTAGGTTTTAACTTAGCGAATTATTACATGTTTGCATTCAGCGAGCAACATACATTTCCTCTCCTCCAGGTCAAATGGCGGCCCTAGAGAACGCGGTGGACATCAAAGTGGAGAACTTCTCCATCGCGGCGAAGGGCAAGGACCTGTTCGTGAATGCGAACCTGCTCATTGCACAGGGTCGCCGGTACGGGCTCGTCGGGCCCAACGGACACGGAAAGACGACCCTGCTGCGGCATTTAGGTAAGGAGGTTACAGGGCCGCAAGTACCGCACTGAATCGCACGGTTATAGCAAAGGCGCAAAATACCGGTTTCTAGGGTTTCGTACCCGAAGGGTGCCAAACGGGACCCTATTACTGAGACTTTGCTGTCCGTCCGTCTGTCTGTCTGTCTGTCTGTCACCAGGCTGTATCTCATGAACCGTGGTAGCTAGACAGTTGAAATTTTCACAGATGATGTATTTCTGTTGCCCCTATAACAAAAAAATACTAAAAAACAAAAGAAATTTAATGTTAATGGGGGCTCCCAACAACTAAAGTGTTTTTTTGCGGTTTTTTATAGATAATTGTACGGAACCCTTCGTGCGCGAGTCCGACTCGGACTTGGCCGGTTATTTAGTAGCTGGTGCGGTGCGTCTCGGCGCGGTCGACAAGCCAAAACTGGAATTTTGCGCCGCGCTATAGCCATCTCCATGCCTGCATGCATGTATGAAATTCTATCGAGTGTCACACCACCCCGTCTCGGACCGGGATATCATACGATGAAATCTTAAACGGATGCCAACCTCGGATTTCAATTCAATTCAATTCTTTATGGCACGCAATAATTTAAACAGTTACATTAAAAGAAAACACATGTACAAAGGCGAGCTTATCTCCAAAAAGAGATCTCTTCCAGCAAACCAGGCGTGAAAGGAAAAATTATATAATGAATGGGCAGGCAGTGCACAATAACAAGTTTAAATTAAATATAAACGAAAAAAAACTAAATACAGAAGAACTTCTACTATATACACTTTACATATAATACATATAATACATGCCATAACTTTTACGAAAGAGAGAGGTAAGTAGTGCTCTTTGATACGTTTTTTGAAAGAGAAAAGGATATGACTGTCTCTAATAGTGCAAGGAAGTTCGTTCCAAAGCCGGACCGCTCGCGGATTTCCTTGAGAGAGAAATATAGATCAAATAGGGAGAGAGAGCGTGTCGGCAAATCGAACGGTTTCAGTTCGATCGACGATCAAACTGAGCGTGAATGCCCAGCCATAGTCTCGTTTAGTATTACTGGGGAGTGTCACTCCGCTGTTTAGGTACGATCGGCCGGCGGGTAGCCTCAGCTGTCTTTGTCAGGTCGCCGCTCGGCTCTCGGCGGGTATGAGGGCAGTGTTGTCCCATGCATGAGATTCTCACAAATGGCAATATTGCCGGCATCGCCAAATCAGTAGTTGTGTTTGTTTGTTTGCAGCGCAGCGCGCGTTCCCGCTGCCGCCGCACATCGACATCCTGGTGTGCGAGCAGGAGGTGACCGCGAGCGACGAGAGCGCCGTCGCCGTGCTGCTCGAGTCCGACGTCAAGCGCTCCGGTAAACAAACCGCTCACGGCATTTACTGCTCGCCCGTCCAAAGTGTGCGGCCCGCGATTTTCAATCTACCCACATTAGATAAAGTTTCAAACCTATGAGAAAACGCTGTGGTCTTCCGTGGTCCTTGGACGTATGAATACATAACACTTTCTTCTTTGTTGACTGAGAGACTCGGCTGGTCCAAATTATATAAGTATGGCAGCGACAATACAATACGTATTTCTCGAGATTCATTGCTTAAAGTAAAATAATTTTCGAATCGTTAGCTATGAATTTGTCCCACGTCAATCAAGTTTGTGTTGATGATTTCAGAACTGCTGAAGGAGTTGAAAGAGTTGGAGATTGCGATCGAGAAAGGGGACCTGAAGAAACAGGACAGACTGAATGAGGTAGGTTTTGATATGGCTTTAAAACAGAAGCAGTGTGGACTTATGAGAACACACACAAGCCCTACGATTATTCCCATACGGAGTGGCAAAAACAGAGTTGTGCCTTCGTTCAGCTATAAGAAGTAATAAACGGCCAAGTGCGAGTTGGATTCTTACTCGGAGGCTATACGCGCCAGTCGGTCTTTGTATAGTTGTCGCTCGGCTCTCGGTGCGCGGGCCAGCCGTGTGAAAACAATGACGCTACGAATTAGTTTCAATTTCGCATGCGAGCATTATGCAGTAGCAATAGTAGCATAGACAATTATTTTTTTGCACCTAAACTTTACTTTTCTTCGGGAGCGAACCTTCTGTACGTAGTATTATTAGCACAGGGTGCCCATCCCATACAAATTAGAATTCTTCGTAAAAAAGAGATGGCGTGAGGAGTAAGATTTGTACTTACGTCATGGTTTCAGTTAACATACTTCTAGGTGGCGCTAGTCTTAGAATAAATCCTATATATCTTAGCGCCAATTCGTGGCATTTGCAATTATTCGATGGTGCTGCACCAAGCGATAATGTCCTCGAACTAAAGAAGCTTCCGTGGTACCTCAATTTACGCCAGTGTCATATTATGTTCTAGGTGGTCTATCTGTATTAATATAATATTATAAGTATCTCTGCTATTAGCAGAGTTCGGAATTAGGTAGAGTTATCTATGTACGTACTTGCATCGAAATGATGATAAAATAATGATGGACACTTGCGGAATGGACAATTGGACAATCCTGTTAGGCCAACAATATTGCAGATCAATAATAGGTAATAAAAAGACACATAAAACAAAGATTTACGAAATTCTAAATCAATATTGATAAAATATGAACAAGAAAAGTATATCAAATATCACCAACTTCAAATATCCAATCATCAAATAAAGTAAGGCCAAATCAAAGTGCGTTAATGCGTGCCGAAATATTGGAGGCGAGCCCAGAATCCAATAAACAAGCCAGGGTCAAACAGGATTCACCACACAAAACCAACAGGACTTGACAAGCGCATTCCACGAACCGCGGTAACTGAATGAGTTAACCGATTTATTGCCAATAGAGAGTTTAAATGCGGTAGAAAGAGACAAAATCTAGTACATTTCGTTAAGCGGGGGGTCCTCCGCATTTCCGTTATTGTTTTCTTTTGTTCTCACAAGCTATGTTGTGCCAACTACTGCCGCGCGTGCAGTGGTTTAAAATGTGTAAAAGTAAATAACTTTTTTATTTAATAAATCAAAGGATTTTTTCTGCTCTTTAAAATTAATCCCGGGATTTAAGGCATGTCCACTTTATTCTTTCGCTGTATGAAATCAGTGTAAGTACATAAGTAACTCTACCTAATTCCGACCTCTGGCTATTAGTTGTTCTGTGGTGGTACAATCCCCTCGCTCGTCCCCGCCCGCTGCAGGTGTACGCGGAGCTGAAGGCGATCGGCGCGGACTCGGCGGAGCCGCGCGCGCGCCGCATCCTCGCCGGGCTGGGCTTCAGCAAGGAGATGCAGAACCGCCCCACCAACAAGTTCTCCGGCGGCTGGCGCATGCGCGTCTCGCTCGCCAGGTGACACCCCCCACCCCCCACCCCACCCCCGCCGTGATTCCGCAAGCGAATCTTACGGCAGTGGCTATAGCGAGGGATCAAACATGTACACATGTCGTAGCAATATCGTCAAATATGGCCAAATCGGAATGAAACGGCCAATGAAAACATGTCTTTTTAAAAATATTATTATTCAGCACTACTTTACTTATACTTTATTGCACAAAAACAGAATACAGACACTTAATAATGAAAAAAACATGTACATGTACTACGTGATGTTTTTTGTGTTATACATGTCAAATTAACACGAAGACTATTAGTCTTTAGTCTTCACCTAAGTTACCGCAGTGTTCGCCCTAAAAGATTTCATTCTTTTTATGATATTTCACGTTCGGCGATATGGCTACGGCATTATACATTGCTTCTGGCCCCACACTAGGATACCCTGTGTCGTGGGAACCAGAAACAGCGACATCACAAACATGTAAATATCCAAGACCTGTGTTTTTTTTGACCCCAGTCGGGATTCGAACCCGGGACCTCTCGCATGGTAGGCAGATGCGCAATCGCTGCACCACAGAGGTATAGCTATTGACATGCAATTCGCTTGCAGAATCCTGCCCCTGAGCCCGTGGTATCTTACTCGTGTCCGGGTAAGGGAACGTACCTATACTACTTGACCACATTTTTAGGGTTCCGTAGAGAAACAAGGAACCCTTATAGTTTCGTCAAGTCTGTCTGTCCGTCCGTCCGTCCGTCCGTATGTCACAGCAACTTTATTCCAAAACTATTAGGACTACACAGTTGAAACTTGGTACGTAGATGTATTCTATGAACCGCTTTACGATTTTTATACAAAAACTGAAAAAAATAAAAATTTAAGGGGGGCTCCCCTGAAACTGAAACCAAAAATTCTTTTTTTCATCAAACCTACATGTGTGGGGTGTCTATAGATAGGTCTTCAAAAATGAATTGGAGGTTCCTAAAACCATTTTTCCTCAAAGTCAATCTTTAAAGAGACAGACCCATCCAAAGTTGAATAAATGGTTCCCCCCCCTCTAACTTTTAAAGTAAGAGGGTGATAAATCTATAAAAAATATATGCTGTGTATCTCAATATAAACTTTCGATGAAAACTGGTTTGAACAAAATATAATAATATTTAAGATATAAAACATTTATTAAAACCGCAAAGATAACTTTATCATTCATACAAACACTATGAAAAGCATAGTTACAACACAAACATCAAGTATTATAATTACTTGCTACCACGGAACCCTTCATGGGCGAGTCCGACTCGCACTTGGCCACTTTTGTTTCTCTATTTTTTGCCCCCCTCCGCCCCCATACTCGCGCTAGCTGGATCGTGAATGGGCTACATATATTTTACTCTCAAGAGCTCAAGGCAGATGGCTCTTATGTGGATTGGAGTGCTTAACTTTCAACATTGTCTCTATTTACTTGCTAAATAATTCTGGCTTTTAAGTGGATTTGAACGAATCTATTTATCGAAACTCATGACGAATCTGACCAAATTAGAAATCTTTCAAATACATTTGAAACTGGCAAAGTTGCCTCAACTAGAATTAATCTGAAAATATCTAAGTTATTTGTAATGTTGCATACCTGTTGTATAGACTTTAATAAATAAATAAATGATAAAAAAGTGGTTAGTAAAAGGAGTAGCGTGTTTCTACAAGATTTTTCCTCTTTCTCTGGTTCAGCTATAGAGACCTTATCAGCGGACTTCACCACGCTCGCTTTCGAGAAAGAGTGGACAAACTGAAATTATCCTTGACTCTGGTTTGCTGTTTTCAGAGCCCTATACATAGAACCAACTTTGCTGTTACTCGATGAACCTACCAACCACTTGGACCTTAACGCCGTTATTTGGTTAGACAAGTAAGTTAATTTTGTGTACTAAACTTGCCTGTACCACATATTTTGGAATATATAGATTTAGATTTTTACAGTATTATAAATTTTAATATACAGGGTGTAACAGAAAGGGATGTACAAGCCGAAAAAGGGTTGTTAGGGACATCATTCTGAACAACTTTCACTCAGGGACCGACTTGATCAGAGCAACTTTATTTTTCACTCCACCATACAGATCAGCTGAGCGCTAGGCCCGAAATGTACTGAGTTAATAAAAATAAAGTTGCTCTGATCAAGTCGGTCCCATAGTGAAAGTTGTTCAGAATGATGTCCCTAACACCAACAACCCTCTTTCGGCTTGTACACCCCTTTCTGTTACACCCTGTATGTGATTACGCTTACGCCGCGCCGTAAGTTGTAACTGAAACAAAACGTTTTCTATTCGCTGCTAACGCTATCTGGCGAAGGTCAAGCGAAGAGGATGGATTTCCCGTACAAACTTTACTGTCAATTTATGGCTGTTTCTTTGAGTTTTTTCTTACCTTCTCCGGACTGACACTAATAAAACCCAACACGCATTATACACATCAGTTGGGCCAATTCACGGAAAAAGGAAGACTAATACACAACATTTCATTTTTATAAGTATTAAGATAGATGTCCCATGTACGTCTACATGCTTGTAATAAAAACTTTCTTCCCACCCAGTTACCTGCAAGGCTGGAAGAAGACCCTCCTAGTAGTCTCCCACGACCAGTCCTTCCTCGATAACGTCTGCAACGAGATCATCCACCTGGACCAGCAGAAGCTGTTCTACTACAAGGGGAACTACTCCATGTTCAAGAAGATGTTCGCGCAGAAGCGCAAGGAGCAGATCAAGGAGTACGAGAAACAGGAGAAGAGGCTGAGGGATCTGAAGGCGCATGGCAAGTCGACTAAGCAGGCTGTAAGTAACCATGTACATGTCGCAGATGGTTGGTTAAATCGGAAACTTTTAACTAACACCCTAGACCATTTAATTAAAGATCGACATTTAACCAAGTCATTTTGATATAAAGCATCGTCGGAAACGTTAAACAATCTGTCTTACCGAAAGCCAGCATGTTGGTTAAAACAAGATGGCGTCACGACAACAGCTGATTACTTTCAGATTCTTTTTGGTAAACGTTGTGCAACGTTGGTTTGTTGTGTTCAGTGGTTTTTCATTATAGAACAATAAATGTAATAGTGAACATAAAAAAAAAAAAAACAAAATACAATACAAAATAATTTATTGTTAAATGTATTTACAACTTTTTAAAGTATCCCTAGACCCCACACTAGGATTCTCTGTGTCGTGGGGACTAGCCTCTTTCGCCTACAGTCTTGGTTTTATATTATCTTATCTGAAATACATCTCTTTGAAAACAATAGTTAATAATTTGAAATTTAAATAAACTAACTTAAATCTAACATGCAGATCAACTGTTGACTTTTAAAAACGGCTACCTATCAAGTTGTCTTTTTTATTCGGTAAGACCTATACTAGTACAATTAGCAAACTCAACAATTACAAGATAAATGAGAAGACAGCAAGACAAACAATTAGCAGACTGAGAGGGTATGCGAGTCTAGGTGAACTCACCTTAATCTAACAGTGGAATTACTTATTTAAAGACACAAAGTACCTAGTTATGATTATTAGATTATTTTTACTTTAGTTACATAAAAGGACACAGCAGGGAAGGAAGGAACGTTCAATTCCAATTAAATTTTTAATACCAATTATTTAAATTTTCTATTCCATTAATAACATAACTAATTTCATTATTTAATTTTGTTTTTCTTATGTAATTACTTATATAAATTAAATTGTGTAAGTACTAGAGCCACTGTTGTGCGTCCGCTTTGGCCCTGGCAGAATACCAGCGTCACAGATTCGTCTGTGACATTGCTGAGTCAGGGCAATTTCACTGCCGTGGTTCAGTCACATAACCACACAGCTGTAGGTACCTACTGTTTTTTGTTGTTATTAATTATGTGTGTGTGTACCATGTCCAATGAATAAATGAGTTATCTATCTATCTATCTATCTCATCGAACGTGGTTGTGGTAAGGAAGCAATTTGATACGATATATAATTATAATTTAAGTATCTATTACATACGTATAATTATGCTTTATATATATAAGCGAGCTCACTTCAAGTAAGAGATATCTTCCAGCAAACCATATAAGGTCAACAGATAAATGCTGTCAATTCTCTATTTTGCGTGAAAGGGACCACATCGACGCAGATATGGAGTAAGGTTTCCTCACGGTGTTTATGTAATATCCATGACAAGCTTTAGATTTAGAGTGACTATGTGAGTACGGCGACACATCTCACTCTCCCCCCTCACTCCACAGGAGAAGAAGCAGAAGGAGTCACTCACGCGCAAGCAGGAGAAGAACCGCAAGTCGACGAGAGAGGAAGAGGAAGAGGCGGCGCCAGTCGCACTGCTGCAGCGACCCAAGGTACAGGCAGGCTGCGCCAGGTCCCTTGGCGCCTGCGCGAGCTCTTAAGGGGCGTCCATTAATTACGTGAGGCGTTTAGGGGGAGGGGGTTGAGCCAAATCTCATCTCTTATTACTTTAGGAATGGGGGGTTATTTCGGCGAATATCACGTAATATTTTTTTGCAAGAAACTGAAATTGCGATAAAAATGGTTTAAATGAAGTAAAATTTGTAGTAATTCTCACTGTGATTCTAGCTTACAAACGCTTTTACACATTTTGTCTATTTATTTATTTTTCCAAATCTCACGTGACATTGGGGGATGGGGGAGGGGGTTGAGTAAAATCTCACGAAATCTCACCAAGGGAGGAGAGGGGGTTAGAAAATCGCCGACAACCCCTCACGTAATTAATGGACACCTCTTACCTCTCTTCCTCGCTCATGTACAGCTTTCCAAAGATCTTTTGGCGCGCGTTGATAGGTGGAACTAACGCTTGATGACCAATGATGAGGAGTGAAAGGTCTGTCTTGATGACAGGTTTTTTGTGTTAAGTTGCGTAGAAGTGGCGGCCTCCTGTAAACGTCACTCGCGCTAAAAGATCGATGGAAGACTGTCGGCCGATTTCACCAACAGTTATGGTTCACTTAGCTCTTATTCTTAGCTGTCTAGCGACTGTTTCGGAGGCCGGCCTCTTTAGATGTTCCCCTAGTACCCTAGATAATTTGAGAAATAGTTTAACGTATTTAGACTTAGTTTAGAATCGGATTTATACACTGTTTACGTAGATTCCTGGTCTGTATACCAGGGTTCCTCTTCAACCAATTTAAAAATATTTTTAAGTAATTTGAATAAGAACCTTGGTATACGACCAGGAACCTGCGTAAACACTGTATTAATCCGATTAACAGTCTAAATTTTTTGAACTAGTTCCAAATTCAAATCATTTTTGTATTACGTTTGTATGGGAAATTCACGCGGTCACCGGTCTCTTAATGTCTGACAACTGCAACGCGAGTTTGATACGCTTTTGTCGAATTGTCCTAGGTGCGGTTGCCCAAGATTCAAAAAGGTTAAAAGAGAGCTCATACAAAAGAAGCATTCTTCAATGGTATCGTTGAGTCCGCGATATATCTCATTGTTGATTCTGTAACTTAGCATGAGCCTTGTCTCAGTAATATTAAAACAATAGAATGGGTGAAAAAGAAGCTCACAGGTTATTTTCTCATTTCAAGGAATACGTCGTCAAGTTCAACTTCCCGGATCCGCCGCCGCTGCAGCCGCCCATCCTGGGATTACACAGTACGTATGCAAACACAACTATTAGTACTGGAGCCGCCTTAAGAAAGAAATGACGTACACAGAAGTCAACTTCTTTCGGGGGCCGAGGTATCAACATGGTATCAACTTCGAAGAAACACCAGCTCCAAATAAATTATTTTCGCAAATCAAGATAAGATTACACACACATCTCACAAACTTATTCTTAAACAGACGCTGCTGTGTGATTGCGGAAGCACCGGTATGTTGTATATGCAAAGTATTCTAGAACTAACATTGGTCCGAATGAAAAAGAAAAGTATATGTACCTTACCTGTATATATCCTTTTATTACGATTATTTAAAAGTAAATTAATCATTTTATGATCCTACCAGTTCGTCCTATAATCCCTTTCTCATCTAAACTTGACCCTCCACAGATGTCAATTTCAACTTCGCCAACCATAAGCCACTTTTCATCAACGTGGATTTCGGAATCGATCTCAACTCGCGAATCGCCATTGTCGGCCCCAACGGAGTGGGCAAGTCCACATTCCTGAAGCTGTTGGTCGGCGAGCTTAGTCCTGTAACGGGCGACCTCATTAGGAACCACAGATTGGTGAGTTCTTATCTTCGTTTGGAATAGTAGTGTTGCATAATGAGGGGCATTAAAACACGGGTGGGATTCGGTTTTTAATAGTATTCCACGAGAGTTTTAAAACCTTATGTGCAGTTTCATACACTACTTTATCTACTCTCATACTTAACTGTCTCTCATACAAAAATCAAAGTTAAAACACTACAATATTTCCACATAAATCAGACAATAAAACGCTGTCACGTTGACGTTTTGTTGCCGCCAAAACCTAGCATATCAACAGCGCAAGCGCGGAGCATGGGCCACAGTATCAAACCTCAGATCAATGAACCTCTTTGTTTAAATCTTCCTGCCTCCATTAGAAGCCTAATCGGGAGCCTAATTAGGGTCAGGCAGAAAGTGCACTAATTCAGGGCAATGTAATAGCCCTCGGAAGGATGCAATCATGGTCGTTTCCAGAACGTTAACCGCTAACGCCCCAATGTTCCGCAACGGACAGGGTGCTTCGGCATACTGTATCAGTGTTGGCCTTGTCCCCGCAGCGGATAGGCCGCTTCGACCAGCACTCGGGCGAGCACCTGACGGCGGAGGAGACCCCGGCCGAGTACCTGCAGCGCCTGTTCCAGCTGCAGTACGAGAAGGCGAGGAAGGTAACCAACCTGACCACATCTCACCGCTACTTACTACTCGACCTTCATTACTATCTCAATCTCAATATACTTTATTGCACACAAATCAATACATTATGTATGACAGTTAAAAATGGAAAATCATGGTGACAAAGGCGAGCTTATCTCTATTAAGAGATTTCTTCCAGCAAACCCAGGATGGAAAGGAGAAATAAATCAACAATAGGTAGATTCAAGGAATCCATATCATCATACAGGAAGTAACAGAAAGGTGTAGTCATATTTTGAGGGACATCATTATGATCAACTTTTACTATGACACCGATTTGATCACAGCAACTTTATTGACGTGATAACGTCTTATAAATCGATGAACGCCGGCAGCATGTTCGAATAAAACCGGCCAAGTGCGAGTCAGACTCGCGCACGAAGGGTTCCGTACCATTATCTATATAATTGAAACAAAAAGTAAACTATCTATATAATTGAAACAAAAAGTAAACTTTAGAAAAAACCGACATCCACAAACCCTATTTGATTAGATTGAGTTTAATACAAACTGTAACCCCTTATCCCCCCCCCCCCCCCAGGGGAATTAATTTTGTCAAATCCCATATCAGTGCTACCCCACGCTACTAAGGAACCCCTGTACAAAGTTTCATGGCTCTAGGTCCATCGGTTTAGGCTATGCGTTGCCTGCCCGTCAGCCACGCATTGTATTTGTACCTAGTATTGAGCAGATCTGGTGGCCATATGTGGTCTTCATCAGCAGTTCCGCATCACAATATTATGCTTACCATGTGCATTTGCACGAGTTATTATGAAAAACACAAAAATCACTATAGGTCTAATCGGTCTAATTTTCCAAATCGGTCCATCCGTTTAGGCGCTATCGAGGCACATACATAAAAAATAAAATAAAAAAAAAACAAACATCCGGACGAATTGTAAACCTCCTCCTTTGGGAAGTCGGTTAAAAAAACCGCAAAAAAACACGTTAATTGTATGGGAGCCCCCTTTATATTAAATTTATTTTGTTTTTAGTATTTGTTGTTATAGCGGGAACAGAAATACGTCATCTGTGAAAATATCAACTGTCTAGCTACCACGGTTCATGAGATACGGCCTTGTGACAGACAGACGGACGGACGGATATCTTGAGATTTTAAGGTACTTTCCCTCCAGGGCCCATTCGTTTGTTCCACCCTGTATATGTGTGATCTGTAACTGTATTTTTCATGAAATACCCAAAAAGTTTTGTTCAAATTATCATCTTATGTCAGAATAACTTTGTAGCTAGTTGAAAAATAACATTTGAATTGATTCAAAGCTTTACTAAACGCCGCCGTAAGCAGCACTGTCTACAACCTACTCCTACTGGAAAACGTGAGACACCCATCTGCAATTTCCGTACAATGAGGTTCACTCACTCAATAAGTCAATGTCATGCAGACTGCAAAACATCATTTCAACGCACCAAAGAGTATTTAATTAAAACATCACTGGCAGCCAAACTTGAAGTGGCCAAGAGGAAAAAAATATTTTCTGAGCTCTGAGATTTGTATGAAAACAAAAGTAATTAAAAACTATTAATTTTATAATTATTTTCTAAAAGTTCTACAGACTAAATAGAGACGTCGTAATTCATCAATTAATATTTAAAGTCTTTGTAGAAGTCCGGGGACGACATTGCCATATCATTTAAATTTAGTTTCATTAAAAGAAGGCTTACCTACCAAAACAAAATGGCCTTGGTATAAACTTTTCAAGCGTGTTGTGAAGACGTATCTTGTACCGAGACCACTTTCAATTTGTAATATCTCTCGTATTTCAGTATTTGTGGTTGGTGCGGCAACAGATATACACATTCTGTGAAAATTTCAGCTTTCTAGCTATTACGGTTCGTGCAGGCGGACCCGATGACAGACGGACGGACGGACGGACGGACGGACGGACGGACGGACGGACAGCGAAGTCTCAGTAATAGGGTCCCGTTTGGCACCCTTCGGGTACGGAACCCTAAAAAGTGTCACGTTCCGCCTGATGTATCAACGCACAGGCACATTGCACATCGGCATCGACGCCGCAATACAGTAGCAATATACACATTCTGTGAAAATTTCAGCTTTCTAGCTATTACGGTTCGTGCAGGCGGACCCGATGACAGACGGACGGACGGACGGACGGACGGACGGACGGACGGACGGACAGCGAAGTCTCAGTAATAGGGTCCCGTTTGGCACCCTTCGGGTACGGAACCCTAAAAAGTGTCACGTTCCGCCTGATGTATCAACGCACAGGCACATTGCACATCGGCATCGACGCCGCAATACAGTAGCAATTTTCGTCGCAGGCAGTAACTAGGCAGGTGGCCGAGTCGTATTAGTCAAGACTGAACAGCGCGTAGGGTCCTGAGTTTACATTTTAGTAGTAAGTGTTGAGGTCGCGCAATTCCTCGAGTTTTAATTTCGCTTCTTATGACGTTATCACGTAAAATTATCGCCCGTAAACCGACTTTACAGACAACCATTTTTTTTCATTCCTTTTTATCCTATACGTTATGGCCTATATGTCCTATATGTATTTGCAATTTTTTGATGGTGCTGTACCAAGCGATAATGGCCTCGAACTAAAGAAGCTTCCCTAGCATCTCAATTTACGCCGGTGTCATATTTTGTTCTAGGTGGTCTATCTGTATTAGTATAATATTATAGTATCTGTGATGAAAGCCAAGTTGACTCGCCACTGTCCGATCGGTTTACACCACTGTACTGTCCACTGTTCACTGTCCACCCACTGTCCATGACAAATGTTGACTGGCCCTTACACCCTGTACTTATCGTCTGTTCCTTGTCAGGCGCTGGGCACGTTCGGGCTGGCGAGTCACGCGCACACGATCAAAATGAAGGACCTCAGCGGCGGGCAGAAGGCACGCGTCGCACTCGCGGAGTTGACGCTCATGGCGCCAGATGTCGTCATTCTGGTGAGCAAACACAACTCCACAGATCCACCGAGTTATCTAGAGAACGGCCAAAGCGGAACTACTGACGCCACTATGAAAACTCACATATGCAGTCAGTTGTTGTAGTGTATGCTTTTCAGTTCAGTTCATAGAATAGTATCTATCTATACATGTAGGCATGGTTAGGTCAAGGATGCTCAAACTTTTGATCAGTCGGGCCAAATGAACGAAATTCAGAAATTTTTGGCAGGCCGCTGATGACGTTTAGGTTAGACTTTAATACCATTAAAGTCTACCCTAAACCTACTTGCATGACAACCACGAATGAAATGTACCCTTGATAATTTGTTGCTTAAAATGATTATTTATTTGTAAATTGTTTTATTTGAATGTGTTTTTTTTCCTATATCCAGGTTTTATTCTATATTTTTTTTTATTATGTGTCTGTGTGTTTACCTTTTAATGAATAAATGAATTTATTTATCTATCTATCTATATAAGATTTGTCGGCGAACCAGTTAAGAAGAAGTTGAAGAATTCTTGTTTATAGTGTCTGACCTGACTTGTTGCACAGGACGAGCCGACCAACAACTTGGACATCGAGAGCATCGACGCGCTGGCTGAAGCCATCAACGAGTACAAGGGCGGCGTGGTGATCGTGACCCACGACGAGCGACTCATCCGGGAGACGGACTGCACGCTCTACGTTATTGAAGACCAGACCATCAACGAGGTAATGCACTCGCTTTGTACTAAGCTCGCCTCTGTAGTCAGCCAAGCAGATCCCTGGGGTACGATTCTCGCGCATTCGATATACGCATATCGACACCTATATCAAGTGATTCCCATACAAAATGACTCGATATCCATATATCGGAAGCGTGAGAATCATACCCCTGGGGTACGATTCTCGCGCATTCGATATACGGATATCGACATCTATATCGAGTGATTTTGTATGGCAATCACTAGATATTAGGTTTGATATACGTGATATAGGACAAATGTGGACCCCGATTCCGAGTCCCCGGATCAGCTGTGGAACCGAGCGAAAACCCTAATAGAGAACGCCGTGAAGGAGTCCGTTCCACCTGAACAGAGACGAAAACGACAACATTGGATGAGTGACATCACTATGGAACTTGTTGAAGAAAGGAGAAGAATGAAAGCCTCAGGAGCTGATGTCAGATCTCTGAACGCCATGTCCGCGCAGATTCAAAAAGCATGCAGGAAAGACCGAAACGCCCAGCTTCAGAATACATGCGCAGAAGTCGAAGCACACGCAGACAAACATGAAGCCAGAGATCTCTATCAGAAAATACGCTGCATCACTAAGACCCTCACTTCAAAGACATGGGCCATCGAAAACGCTCAGGGTGAGACGATCACTGAAATAAAGGAGATATCCGAAACTTGGAAAGAATATTGCCAGTCACTATTTCAGGACTCAAACTCACAATGTTTCGCATCAACCGAACCTAGGGATGAAGAAACAGAGCCAGACATTCTCGAAAGCGAAGTGAGAGCTGCGATTAAACACCTGAAGAACGGGAAAGCCACCGGCAGTGATGCTATCCCGATAGAAACCATCAAAGCGTTAGGTGAACATGGTGTTCAGATTTTCAAAATCCTCTGCAACAAGATATGGCAGACAAAGACATGGCCGCAGGAATGGGCACACACTGTATTTATTCCTCTACACAAAAAAGGTTCGACGAAAACGTGTAGTAACTACCGTCTCATTGCCCTAATACCACACGCGAGCAAGATATTACTGCACATTCTCAACGAGCGCCTTAAGACCTTCTTATCCAAAGAGATTGCACCCGAACAAGCCGGCTTTGTGAAAGGCAAAGGAACCCGGGAACAAATCCTGACAGTGCGCCAGATCATCGAGAAAGCCAGAGAATTTAACAAGCCCACCTATATTTGCTTTGTTGATTTTTCAAAGGCGTTTGACTCTGTGAAATGGCCGAAACTTTGGAAGACTCTACTGGAGATGGGTACACCAACACACCTTGTGCACCTTTTGAGGCGCCTCTACGAGGATGGGACTGCGTCAGTGAGAGCAGACGAGACGCTCTCAAGCCACTTCCACCCTAGCGCGGGAGTCCGTCAAGGATGCATTATTTCTCCGCTTCTGTTCAACATCTACACAGAGCTCATAATGAGAATTGCCCTTGAAGACTGGACGGACGGTATCGCAATTGGGGGCCTGAGGATCTCGAACTTACGCTACGCAGATGACACCACCCTATTCGCAAGCAGTATGCGAGATATGGAAGAACTGCTGCATAAAATGGAAAGCGTCAGCTTGGAGTTTGGCCTTAAAATCAATCGCAGTAAGACGAAGATGATGATTGTGGATCGTGCCAACAACAACTTGCCCGAAGTCACGAAAATTGCGAATTGCGATGTGGTCCAATCATACGTCTATCTGGGAGCGCTGATATCCAATAATGGCGGGTGCGTGGACGAAATAAAGCGACGTATGGCGATTACAAGGTCTTCTATGGACAGACTCAAGAAAATATGGAAGAACCGCAACATCACCAAAGCCACAAAGACCCGGCTAGTCAGAGCGCTTGTGTTCCCCATATTCCTTTATGCTGCAGAAACATGGACGCTTCGGGAAAACGAGAAAAAGAGGATAGATGCTCTCGAAATGTGGTGCTGGAGGAAAATGCTTGGGATATCTTGGACAGAGTTCCGTACCAATGACTCCATTCTCCAAGAACTAGGCATTAAGCAGCGCCTGTCATCTATAGTTCAAGCTCGTATCCTCACCTTCTTTGGACACGTATCTCGACGCGGCCGTATGTCCATTGAGCGACTGGTAGTACAGGGCAGAGTAGAAGGCACCCGAATGCGTGGTAGATCACCAATGAGATGGACGGACCAGATCAAGGCAGCACTGGATGACCCCCTGTACCAATGCACCAAAAAAGCAGCCCTCAGGGAGGAATGGCGACGAATTGTAAGGCGGGTCACTCGACCGAAATGACGACCACGACCACTCTGCCAAGAGTGATACGACTTAGAAGAAAGAAGATACGTGCATATATCGAATGTGCGAGAATCATACCTCAGACCCCTCTCGTATTAATCGGTATTCTCCCATAAGGACATAGGCCGAACAAACTTACAATGGAGAACAATAGACGGCGGAGCGTGAGGGCGAGTGGTGGAGTCAGCTATCTGCTTGACTGACTGTACATGTATACAAATAGTTACTTACACGCATCTCTATGCCTTGCCTCACTGCCTGTGTGTGCGTCAAAATTACTTTATTGGTAAATTGTTTAGAAAGGTGAGGCAGATAAGTTGGTCAAGATATTGCTACTCGTATATTCCAAAGTATTTCAGCTTGCCGGAGTCTAAACTCAATGTTGTTCTATTCGGTATGGCTACATGTTTATAATGAAATCGACAATTATTTTCTTAGGTGGACGGTGACTTCGACGATTACCGCAAGGAGTTGCTCGACAGCCTGGGAGAGACTATCAACTCGCCTTCCATCATCGCCAACGCTGCCGTGCTGCAGTAGAAACAAACAACTCAATACTAACAGGCAAACGTTATTCCCACTTTCAAATGCAGGACATTACAGACCGCGCCAAACATTGATGCGAATGGTGGGTTGCGAGAGAGAGATGTCAAATTATATTCTGAACCAGAGATATTTGGGCTGGTTTGTATCAAGCAACTAATTCCAATAAATCAATTGTTGATAACGCGCTGGCTGTGCCGTAAGGATTTCTAATCGCGACAAGTCCCATGTGTGTGAGTGTAACACAATTAGCGAATGATATGACAGTTGGGACAAATTGCTGCCACTTTGATAATTATGCATTTAATAGTAGATTGTACAACAAGTGCATAAAACGCACCATTTTACCCGAGACGCAGGCGATAGTGGATAGTCAAGTCGGGTAAAATGGGTTTTATGTACGAGTTATACACTCTGCTTTTCACTTCAATTGTGAGGAAATTAAACAGCAATATTGCAAAAAACTATTGCAAATTGCAACATAAAGAAAAAATAAGGACTTCCCGCCAATATCCTTTTTTGTGTGTGTGTGTGTGTGTATAGCTGTTTACCTGACGACCTTTCTCAGACGAAGATTTTATTTATGCACTAGTGCATAAATAACGATTTTATGCAGCCTATAGCCAACATAAAGACGAACTCTACGAGCATGAGAAGTGAAAAGCGTATAAACATCACAGTGGCGATACGACTGTGTCAAAATCGTGATTTACCTGATGTGTGAAAAGGCGTACTAATAAAAACGTCTTCACTAAACAATGTGATATTTTATAACTCTTTTCCTAGATTGTGAGCTAATTAAAGAAAAAAACTGAAATAAACGAAAGTCTATGTTAAACCTTCAAAACAAATTATTGTCGGATTCGCGAATTGTCTAGTATTGATAAGATTTGCAATGATACTATTACATTTGTATATAAAAATATGGAAATTTAATCTTATCATTCTATTATTTATCCTATTTATTTATCCTATTCGACTCAATACAGGTTGATGATGTTTAAATCACCCTTTATCTAAACGGTAAAAAAATGTCCTTTAAACCTTTTAAACATATGTACATTTGTCTTTGCTAGGAATATATGGAATGAGGGCAACCATCTAACAGAGCTGTTAAGTAGCCTGTCTGTTTATTATTCGCGCAGTCTATTATAACCATAATCTCTTACCCAATTCAAAAAGAATGCAATTTCCCTTATTCGCTGAAACAAACACAGAAACTCGCTTTTGCAGTTTCTGTCATATGAAAGCACCTAACCACTGTTCTGTTCTCTGCCACCATTTTCGGTAAAAAGATTTGAGTCGCGCCTAAGGGCTGTCCCTATTTACACAATGTAATTTTTATTAGTTTTATAAGATTCGCGCGGTGCTTTAGGATACCAAGTTAACCCTGTAAATCGAATTATAGTGTAAAATTGTATTTATATTGAATGAAATAAATTTTGTTACTGAAATGAATTACTATGACTTTATGTTCAAAATTATCCTCTGATAACTGTTACGTTTGAAGGCTGCAACACTCCGTAGTCCGCTTGGCGTCTCCACAAACATTCCTCGAGAGTTTTTTCCTCAATTTCCCCACAGCCTTTCACCCCTCCATTAGAAAGTTCTCGGCTTCATTAGAGGATTTAAAACGCAAATTTCCTCTCCGATTGTAACTTTTTTCCACTTCTTGAAAGGAACCTTCTTTTAAACTCGAAAGGGAATTAGTATCCTTCCCTTTGAGGGGCCGGTGGAAACGTGTTTTAAGAGATTCATTTGTATACTCGACTCGGCGCAATCTGCTAGAATAATAATGTTTTTCCAAGTTGTAACTTCCCTGATTGTACCGAACCGGGAACTGTTCGATTTGCAAACGGGCACACCTTCAATAAAAACAGACTTCAATAATAGTTAACGAGCGATAGAGCAATCCTTCTATCTATTTGACAAAGTATTGTTTATTCGAAGAGCCAGTTTAGAGAACTCCTGATACTATTAATAAATCATAAATGTTGTATGTACATTTGAATCTGTCACACTAGAAGCTTATCGGGACTTCTTGAGATAGGCATTAGGTTTTTTTTTTCAGTTTATAAACTCAAGTACACTTATTGCAACTGCCTATTTTGTATGAAGCTGTAAACCTTTACTCGAGTCAGTGCCAACTAGCCGTCTAGCTCGTCAAGCTAAATGTATATCATACTTACCACGTCAGTGCGTGCTCAAAGATTGTCCCGACTCTTAGGCCTTTGCCACACTTGACGGAAATTCCGTCGCGGAACTTCCGCGTCGGAACGCCAATGCATGTTATTTGCATATAATATACTTAGTCCGAAAGACGCGTTGGACTAGGGTGGGCTGCTTTTGGGAAACTGGGTGATGTTTTCAAATCCTCTCTCCCACAATGCCTGAAGACCAAGGTATATAACCAATGTGTCTTGCCCATCCTCACCTATGGAGCCGAAACATGGACACTCACAAAGCATAATATGCATACTATAAAAGTAGCACAAAGAGCGATGGAGCGTTCCATGTTAGGTATCTCTCTCGTTGACCGTGTGCCAAACGTCGAAATTCGACGGAAAACAAAGGTCACAGATGTAGGCAAACGGATAACGAGATTGAGGTGGAGATGGGCGGGACACTTGGCTAGACGGGACGACGGACGGTGGACCAAAGCAGTCACGGAGTGGTGGCCACGGGGAGCGACAAGGCCACAGTGGGCAGACCACCGGCCCGATGGTCCGACGATATTGTCAAGTCGTCGGGATCCCACTGGGTGCGATTGGCACAGGACCGGGAAGATTGGCGCTATAGAGAAGAGGCCTATGCCCAGCAGTGGGTCGATGTGGGCTGAGGATGATGATGATGATGATAGTCCGATACGGAGACCGCTCTTCCGCGTAGTACGCCCGTTATTAGTCATTTATATGCAATAACAAGTATTGGCGTTCCGACGCGGAAGATCCGCGACGATCTTCCTAGAATTTCCGTCAAGAGTGTGGCGAAGCGCTTACAGTAAGTGGCTCTCAAACTCATAATGCCGAGGACAGATTCCCTCCGCACTCGCTAACCGCGTTACCCCGAATTATCCGCTAACAAGCCAACAATGAGAGGTTTGGGTATCACCCCGAGAGCCTATTAAGACCCTCGCCCCTCACGTTTTAGGCACGGCTTCTGCAACCCTGTCATAGTTCGGAGTTCTCCACAAAACGCGTAGAAAGATGGCTATAATATAAGGAAACAAGAACATAGCGTCACGCCTTTTCCCATACGAGGTGGCAGAGGCACCACTGTGCCCACTTTCAGCCGGTGATTCAATACTCCATTTAATAATAAAAGGAAATTTAGCAGTAAAATATACGGATCTCTTGAAGTATCTCCGTGGACTCTATCGTTTCTTCTAATTTAGGCAATATATTGGAAGGAACCGACAACACCTAAACACAGGGAAGTGTTTAGGTGTAATCCATGTTGAACCCTATGTTGCGCGTAAGAGAGATCTATCAAGGCTAATCTAATCATACTACAGAGTCGCGCGGTGGGACTCATAACAAAGATAAAATTGATCTAGGATGACGGCCACGAACTGTTCTCTTGCAATCTGCCTGGTTAGTTGATAAATAGTAACTATAGTCAGCATCAGATAAATAAGAGCACTCAAGTTACTCAAAAATCTACTTCATCCTGAAAAACCAGTATCTCGTATCCTTCTTACAGCGACTAGTACTAACGCAAATAAAGCTTTTCAGTCACCTACCTATCTCTACAAGGCAATAAGCACCCTATCCCTAATCCAGTAGCTTGATCCTTATCATATCGTAGTGAGTTCGACATGGTTCCATCCGACAAGAGCACATCATTTCGCACATTGTGTACACAATAGGGGCGATTACTGTAATACTCTCCCCCGCCTCACTGTGGCATGATTTTATTTGTACATTTATTGCGTTGGCAGGAGATATTTAAATTTCATTAGGTTTGTTTTACACTTAATTTGTGAAGGGTCGCGTCGTATATCTAGGGGGAGGAGCGTTCGTAGTTACCGAGTTTTCAACTTGTTACGAGCGAGGCGAGTATGAATAAAAAAAAACGCGTGTAGCACCGTACACGTGTTAGAAGTAAAACTTCTGTAGCTAGATCATTAAGTGGTACCTATACTATACACCTATACCTACCTATACTAAAAGAGATTTAAATTTCCAATTTTGAGATCCAATCTCTGCTTCAAGTTACTTTTATGTTTCAGACGTCCGATTATTTGAAATTATTTTATACTTGTACTTACTTTTAATACGTCATGTCATTTATTTCCCACCATTCCTTATCTACAATTTGTCGCGCTCGTGGTGATATACTTAACTCATTCAATAGTGTCACTACGTCACTACTATTTGCATCTCGCTCAGATTATATACCATCTGACGTCACGTCTTTAAGCCGTCTCGCTCAAATGTATGCATTGATTTGCTTGTTTTAGAAATCCATATCGACCCGTGTGACATTGATGAAACTCTTTTCTTACAAACTGTATGGATCGCATCGCACAGCTGTCAAACATAAGTTCCGGTTCCAACAAAGAGGTTGAACGAAGTAGTTTGAGTCATGTCAGGCGGCGGCGGCGGCGCCATCTTGGCCATACCGGAAATCAAGAACTCGTGGAAGAATGCTTAAAATAATTTTTATTTGTTAACGTTTCATCAGGTTTTTCTCTCACTAATTAACATTCTTTATTGTACGAACGTATTATTATCTTATCTGATTAGTTAAAAACCGTATTGAAAATAGTTGCGGTTTTAAAAGTCTTCAGCCGACCCTGACGTCACCGATTCCAATTTCCGTTACATTTCTTAGCCACTCGTGATAGCACCCGGCTAGTAGCGATTGAAAAGCAAATATATGAATAACCCACAGTTGAGAGGTTAAATAAATTTTACCCCCGTGCCCCAAGAAGTTTTACTTCAATAATACCCAACGGATTTGAGTCGATTTATACATTAGATAGACACCCTTTTCCTATTATTACTGCATAATCTATGAGCTATGAATTGTTCGAGCATCGATTAGATCGAACTTAGATGGTATTAAGGCGATATCGGGTAACGGTTCATCTGCTCGTTTTATGGTGAGTAGATCTATGTTTTAATAGAAAATGTCTCGATATAGGTAACGGGCACATAATATTTCTAATTGTACGAACAAGTTAAGAGAACTTCAGACAGAGTCCCAGAAATAAAGAAATTCGTAGTTCGTAACGCTTTCGTAACGGCAGTGTAGCACGTAGCATGTCTACGAGTTCCGTTCAGCGTAGTAAGGCCCGCTCACACTGGTTATCCCTCTCTATTTTCCCAGTGCGACTAACTTCGCCTGTCTCTAATTCTGTGTTGCGTTGTGGCAAACCTCCACTTAGTTCACAGCCAAATCTCCAGTTTGAATCAGTATTTTAAAACTGTAGGTTAGTTAAAATCGTAGCGTCTCATCTGGAGATTTGTACTTTTGGATGGTTTAATAATTTAGTGAATTAGGATCTAAAGGGTACATTTTCGCAGCAACAGACTCCATTAGTGGCCACGGAGGACTGTCACAATCATTTTTCTTTTCCGCCACCGCTGCTAATTCGTAGACGCGCTTCGGTGAACGCGAAAGGTTCGGAGCATTTATATTGTTGGTCCTTCCAATAAGTTGCGAGTTTCGGTTGGCACTTGGGATGATGCTGAAATACCATTATTTTATGAAGCTAGGGGAGTCATAAAGAATAGGAATGAATAAAGAAAAGTTTCACCTGTGTCATTGGAAGGAAATGCTTAATTTTTTACTTTCGTCAAATTGTAGCGGAACGAAACGAAACGAGTAACGAGTAACAGCTGCTTTATTTATTTTATGGTTATCTACACATTTTCCACGACGTAGATGTAAACAACAACAATTAACACGCAATAACACCGTGTTTCAGATGTGAGTTTCAGATGTGAGTTCGCACAAACGAAGAGGGGATGCATGAGAGCAATTATTAACACTTTACCTATAATCCGACAATTTAACTCCGACACCTCTTGCCATACAAGTTGTATGAAGCAACATGCCACTCTAATTTTGTCTCAGTATAGTTGTGTACCCCGCTACGCACTATGATTGATGACCAATACGTGGGGGATGAATAATAGAGTGCCACTCGACATATGATACATTTATTAAGTAGGTACTGCTAACAATTTGGTAATCGCGGTTACATTACCGTAATAGGTGTTTTTGTGTGTCAAAGTCAACTGGGGATGATTTGGAGGGCTGTGTTTATTTGTTTTAATAGATATTGGGTAAGAAATCGAATGGTGGAATGAAAATATTTTATCAAGAAGTAAAATAATTAATTTAGATGAGAGAACCCAACTCTAGATTCAACATTCCTACATGTACATATACAGACGTGTAATGTATTTGAGATATTTCAGAGTAAGCTTTTCGTAGAGATTATGGATACCTTGCAGCAAACAAATGTTAAGTCAAACAAATAAAGTAGGTATCTTTTGCTCCGGGATGGCGCGCTATGGGGCGCACGATCCCGAGATATATCGAGGGCAGTAAATGCGATTAGACAAACATTTCCTGAGCGTTACTTTTTTCGGCAAAACTTGCCATATAAATCAGATTGGCGGCGCGTCGCAGTTTTCACGTCGTCTCGCCAAATTTATGTACCGATCGGCCCTTTCGTATGGAGATGCTGCCCGCCATTTACATATAAATACCTCGATTATTTGAATTATTCAATCGAGAGGGGGCGGCTCTGACAAATCACTTCCCCAGGAGATGGCGCAAGTCGCTAAGTCCGCGGGTCTTCGGCAGAGCAGACGCGTGTGATGTCACCACAGATCACTGGGGCCTCGGAGACCCCCTCCCGTCTCCCCGCAACCCGCCGGACATGTGACCTGCTGACTGATTTTAGATTAGACCAACCTTTTCTTTACGCAAGGAAGATAACGGTACTATGTGTCGTAAAAAACGCTGTAATGGCTCGCTAAGGGTATACGTATAGTTTTACAGAGTGGTCAACTTGTCAGGCCTAGAAGTTAATTGACCACTTCATATTATCCAATAACAATAGCTAACACTCCATGACCATGTATGTAGGTATTATAGGTCATGAATTGGTGCAACAAAATCTGCATTAACGTGGCCTCCATCTAGTGCTAGTCTTATGTTTAAAAGGACCTCTATACGTATAATATATATACACTCACATACTCACAAAGTTAAAAAACACTTCCTAATATACATAAGTATTTACTTTAACTTATTTCTTGGATACATTTATTACACGCCAGGTGAAAAAAAATAATTACATGGATAATAAAAAAAAACTTATAAATGCGCATTAGAAATGCGTATCGGATAGCGTCTAGTTTTCGCGCAGTTTTTATGTCCTCTCTCGTGCCATTTAGCTCGGGAAATACGAGGTTTTGTATGGAAATCGGAGGAAAAAACCGCCCCAGTCCTAGCCGTTACATACGCACGACGCCTATTGTTGTTATGTAACCGACGGGCGCATAAAACTTTATCATCCGTTTATGTTACAGTAACTATGTTTTTCTTCATAAAAATAGAGGGGTTGATCTTATTGGTTTGTATAATGTTTGCGTTTGCGTACAAAGGTTCCCTTTTCGCAATTCTCTTCAAGGTTTAACTAGCTAAGGAAATGATTTTATTCAATTCAACGTATATCTATTTTTAGAATTTAGTTAAGACCTGCATATTGATTTATTTGGATCAATTGCGAATACAATTGCTACTAAAGTTAGCTATTTGCTATATGTATATGAGAAAGAAAATCCCTAGTTAGGCTTAAGTTAAGTTAGGTTAGGTTCATAAAATGTTCAAACCTCTCTAGTTTTAAGGTATTTGTCAATATGGGTTTTATATCTGAAATAAAAAGATTATCTATTATTATTTGGAGCCTCGGTGTTTCGATTAGCGACATATTATAACCACCACGAGAAGCCGTGGCATTACACATTACACCTACTTAGTTATTTGCATAAACGTCTACTTTTGCCTTTTATTCCCCGCAACAGATGTAAGTGGCTAATTAGAGTATTGGACGTGTAGAATGTGCACTGTGCAGCGAACGAGGGTTGCCGCATCAGATAAGAGCGTTTGATATGCTAATAGCGGTAGCAAATGTACAAGTAATGACCGTGCGACGGTTTAGCACCGGCGATCTGGTTACAACGAGCTGTTGTGGAAACCACTTGTTATATTATTTTGCTACGAGCGACGACGAAGCGTGTCTAGATAGTAAAGTGAAAAAAAAAAAACAGGCCTAACTATTATCTCTTCTGTGCCTAAGGACTACTTTCTGTACTTTATTGTAGTGCTTACAATAAGTAATTGATTTTATATAGGTTGCTTTTGAAATCAGCCTATACAAATATTAAAGCTATGTTCAGACACTTATGGAACATTCTTCCGAATAGCATTGTAATGGGAACTGGGGAACGTGCGCTTAAATACCTATCCTTTAAAGATGACTTTAGAGGTGACGGTAATAAGTTATAGTCGGTAGTATCGACAGTCATTAAAAGCGGTCTCCATACAAAGCCAGCTCGAATACACTTACACAGATCGATGTGTTCGTTGCGAGCGAAATTCTCGGATTAAGATGCTATCTGTAAGAACCTGACGCCCCCTAGCCCTCGCAGCTACAGCCGGCCGCGCGATCCGCATCGCGACTCTAATCGCGGATCGCATCGCCTACCGCTAATACGCGGTAATGCTTCCATACTCCATTGTTCGACGGCTCATTGTGTTATCGTTGCAACTAAATATGGATGAAGTGGCGGCGGCGGCAAATGTTTCAGTTAGTGTTGAGCTAGTATGTCGCTGTTTATCCGCTGCCGCTATGCGGAGGATCGGCTACTAAATACGTATCCTATCATATATAGCAGGCATGGGCAACTTCATCCAGGCTCAAGATCGACTTTGACTGACCAACTCATCTACGATCGACCGAATACAATTTTTTTTAATTGATTGCTCGATAGTTGCAATGAAACAAACAGCTCACAGCTCGGAAATTTTCCATGGTTAGCAAGTCGAGTAACGAGAACTCAGAACCTTATAAAATGTCACAGGGTGGCGTCAGCCGCTCCGGAAATTACCCATGGCTAGCAAGCCGAGTAACGAGAATAGAACATTACAAAATTACTCATAAGGCGGCGTTAGCCGCCCCGAAATTTTCTCATGGCTAGTAAGTCGACCAACGGCACCTTCATAAGAACTCAAAGGGCGGAAAAATCACATGGCTAGCATGCCGAATGTATTTTTGTTTCTTCTGAGTATACTGCGATAAAGTGCACCTGAGTTAAATCGAAAACTTGCTCTAACGGCTATGTATACTACAGTGGCCAAATATTTTCCATAGGTTCTGAATTTTATTAAATAATTTAACAAGTTAAAAACTCTAAAAACCTGACTTCATGACCTATTACTTAGTCCATTTACTTAGTCCGTTTAAGAGAGTCAAATGTGATAATTATCAGAATGATGATCATTGCTTTATCGAACGGCTAGCAGAAGAAGCTTGTTTTACCACGCTTGTCGCTTTGCTTTGAGTTTCCTGAGTTTCACGAAACTGTTTTAAAATTTAAGTTGCCAGTTAACTAATTTAATCGCGAGAATCTCATAGTCATTTGTTTAAAATCGGTATACAAATATCGTCTATGAACCCGAATACGACCTTCGAAATCTGTCTCCTGGCAGTGAAGTCCATAAGTATTACATACTGTAAACGAACATACAATTCTAACAGCCAGAATTTATCTCGTGACAATGACTGCAAACACCGAAAAGTCACAGAAAGGCTGGATGTATAATGTCATCCAGGTAAAAACAAATTTAAATTCCCCATTTTTTTTGATATATCAACGTAACAAGTGGACCGATTCTTGATTTTCAAAAAATGGGACCAAACTATTGAACAAAGAAATATTTTTTGAAATCGGATGACAAATAGTACCTTCAATGTAACAAACATTAAACAAAATAAAAATAATAATAACATACAACCGAATTGAGAACCCCCTCCTTTTTTGAAGTCGGTACGGTAATACTCATAGGCGGCTGGCGCCGCGCCGCCCCGGAAAAAATGCATGGCTGGCGTTTCGATCATATTTCTGTTTCCTCTGAGTATGCTTTGTAGTTTTTTCTCCCTTGACGCGATCAACTCGAATAGTCACTGCGATCGACCTGTTGCCCATGCCTATATATGTAGTTATACGCATTTACACACACCAACCTTTACTTACTTAATTAATAGATTATCTACCTGAACCCCTGCTGCACAATGCCTGAAAGGTCAAAGAATCATATAAGTAAAAGTCATGATTCTAGATGTCTATTGATCTTTTCTATGCCGAAACAATGTCTAGTAAATTGTGAAACTACCGATCACTCAGTTCCTCTCGAGTTCCTCTTCAGGCACTCTGGCGCCCAACCCCTCCGCATCGTACGTAAATCGCATTTACAACGTTTCAACCTCGCTAACATGTTAAAACAGAACTAATGGACATTCGCTTCAGTCAGAGCCCGCAGGAGACGAATAATACAAGTAAAATGGTCCCATCTCCACGCTTCATTAATTTTATAGCCCCGCGAGGCGCTCGGAGCCTCTTGGAGCGCCGCTGGCGAAAATACGCCATTATTCTGTGTTGCCAGTGACTTAAATTAAATAAACACAACCCATTATGCCTATTTCGAAACGCACTCGCTTTTCTTTGTCTCTATTTCGACAACTGTAAAATTTTGGCTGCCGCAGTAATCTTGGAGCGAGTGTGACAACAATGGCTTGAGTGCCACTAATGTAATGGAGATATTACATCCGCGGGAGCGTGGCGGAATAATTCAGACATGGTTTTTTGTCTGCACACGACACGATAGGATTACTCTTCATTGATCATTGTTGCTTATTATAAGCGGCTTCGCGAGGGTGCACAACATGAAAACTAAATTTGGTTTATCGGCTATTATGGAAAGTAGGTGTTAATGTTGAACAGTTATTTATAGTATAGTCGTGACTTCCGCCTTTTCAATAACGTTTCACGCTTTCAGTGTCTTGGGGTTGAGTTTGTTTTGAATTAATTAACATTTAATATTAACGATTAAGTATTATTTATTTATCCAAATCTATTTCATCCCTAAATTGGGATATGTCCATGATAAACTTTAGCAATATCACAGTCGTCTCTGAGGTCCTCTGTCAGGATGTGTCCAAGATACTTGAAACGATTATTATTATAATGGCAGGAAATGTTAGTAGCTCTACACGAGCTCGACTTAATTTTCCAGTCGACACACACTTTCTTTTATAAAGACAAAAGTATATCAAATAAACAAAGGCAATGAGGGGACAAGTGGAGGTTAGGTGGCCGTAACCTCTTGCGGCCCGCCAAGGCGCTTGGGCGGGGGCGCGGGGCGGGGCGTCCACAATGGACGCAACTACTAATGTTTACTTTAACCCCGCGGCGACAAAGGCCCGGAACTATTGTTTGTTGGAAAGCTTTATCCCGCGACCCTTGCGTCGGGCGACAATAGGTTACCCAACTTAAAAAAATATTATACTGTTGTGGAGCGGGAAAAGTGTGGGACTTCTGGAGATATCCTTTTTTTTTCTTGTATCTAAGTAATACTTGACCCCTTCACTCGCTGAAGCACACCGCTCGAGCGACCGAACAATGGCGAACTATATACAAGATTTGACGGCGAAACAGTTAATAATTAAGTAAGTACTAAAGTAATTTTCTGCTTTCTTAACAGGGCAGGGATAAAGAGCACATTCCTCATGTCAGATCATCTACTGATGGTATTATGAACTTAGGGAAAGTAACTTAAAAAGTTCACTTACTATTTTCGAGTGTTGTATCATTGAGCAAAATCAATGCAAGCAAGACTGGAAAAACTTGTCCATATTATTCCAACCCTTGCTAGGCGGGGTCGCTCGAGAGTTGAAAATTATCCTTTTCACGAACGACCTTAAGCATAATAGAGAAAGCACTTAAGCGCCATTTTCTCCGCCTTTGAGTGGCATAAGCGCGCTTTAGCAGCGGTCACATCTCGTGAGCTAGAAAATCAACCATTAGAGCCGAATAAGAGCTAACCGGAGATGTGGCGAGCGTATGTGAGCCGCTCAGACCAGGGCGGGGGCGGGAGGGCGGAGGTCTAATGTGCCCATTGGGCGGTGCTAACAGCAATTAGGCTACATGCGGCCAAATGGATTGTGCATTACGGTCGACATGGATTGATTTATTGGGGTTTTAGTGGTTTGTGGGAGTTTTCCGCTTCGGCCAAGCAGCCAAATAGTTTTCTCTCTGACAGACGTTTGTTAATTCACTTATGCCGTTGTTGAGTTTCAATATTTTTATCCACATTTGAGATTGAATCGAAACATCACTGTGACATATGCTGGACGTACATTTAGCGACACGCAACGCAGGCAATCAACTGATTTTGATTGCTGTCCATGCATTCCTATACAACCGGTCCTACCCACATTCCGTGGCGCCCAATATCAAAATCCCTACACCGCATCTGTCACCGGCAAAGAAATGACAGGTCTAAGTATAGGAATTCATAGACAGTAAAAAAAAATATACGCGTGTAGCACCGTACATGTGTTAGAAGTAAAACTTCTGTAGCTAGATCATTAAGTGGTACCTATACTATACACCTATACCTACCTATACTAAAAGAGATTTAAATTTCCAATTTTGAGATCCAATCTCTGCTTCAAGTTACTTTTAAGTTTCAGACGTCCGATTATTTGAAATTATTTTATACTTGTACTTACTTTTAATACGTCATGTCATTTATTTCCCACCATTCCTTATCTACAATTTGTCGCGCTCGTGGTGATATACTTAACTCATTCAATAGTGTCACTACTATTTGCATCTCGCTCAGATTATATACCATCTGACGTCACGTCTTTAAGCTGTCTCGCTCAAATGTATGCATTGCTTTGCTTGTTTTAAAAATCCATATCGACCCGTGTGACATTGATGAAACTCTTTTCTTACAAACTGTATGGATCGCATCGCACAGCTGTCAAACATAAGTTCCGGTTCCAACAAAGAGGTTGAACGAAGTAGTTTTTGGTCACGTCACTGGTTTTGTTTGTCGAGTGTTTGTCCCAGCCAGCGGCGGCGGCGGCGGCGGCGCCATCTTGGCCATACCGGAAATCAAGAACTCGTGGAAGAATGCTTAAAATAATTTTTATTTGTTAACGTTTCATCAGGTTTTTCTCTCACTAATTAGCATTCTTTATTGTACGAATGTATTATTATCTTATCTGATTACTTAAAAACCGTATTGAAAATAGTTGCGGTTTTAAAAGTCTTCAGCCGACCCTGACGTCACCGATTCCAATTTCCGTTACATTTCTTAGCCACTCGTGATAGCACCCGGCTAGTAGCAAATGAAAAGCAAATATATGAATAACCCACAGTTGAGAGGTTAAATAAATTTTACCCCCGTGCCCTAAGAAGTTTTACTTCAAAAATAACCGACGCCTGCCTGCGTTGCGGGTCGCTAAAAGAACATCCAGCCAGATTTACTTAGCCGCAAATATGTTTTGATTGAGCAACTTATACAGTATCGCTTGTCCTTTCTTTCCGATTTTTCCATAACCCTGTTTTGACGATCGCCTTTTTCAAATTGGATCCAAGATAGCTTTATATTAAATTCATATCCCTTAGACATCAATGCCTTTTATATTGATGTCTTTTTTGATATTCCTTTACGTAAAAGATCACATCTGTCAGTGGCCGGGCACCTACCGATCTATGAATAATAAATGTGCCGCGCTGGCCGATTGGGGAAATTGAATTTTATAGTTCGTAACACATTCGAGGACAGATGTCACAGAATGACTACTATAGCCGGCGGGTGCTCGTAATCGAAATGTCAAATAGAAATCAAAATTAGGTCGATTGTATTGTTAATAATTAAATGATGACGGGCTATATGTAGCTTTGGGTTGTATGTGTGCGTGGGATATTTGTGGGGGTGAGCAGTGTTCCGGCGAGGGAAGGTGCGAGCTAGTATTGTGATTAACAGAGTTACTTCTGTTTGGGTGAACGATTATCGGTCCATTACGCCGAGTACACAATGCCCGGCTTTCTATTAAATTATTGAACACCATTCAAATGTCACATTGGAACCAAAAGATAGAAGGTTCGTAAGTATTTCCCTCACGCGACGTTACAGCTAAACCTATTTACTTAAAAGTTTTCAGTCAATTGAGTTCTTTTCCACTACAAGACCACTCTGTACAAACTCTGTATGTATAGAGAGAGACAAAGGGATAATCGTGCTGAGATATGGATTTAAATTCACAATTACTCTACATTAAATCCCTTTCAACAATATCGGGTAACACAACAATAACTCAATTTTGTCTTCAACTGATACATTGTTGTTAATTGATTCCCCTCATAGCGAACTCCCCGGGTACTTCTCCGCGAGATAAATTCATGTTATCCGTTTAGATCATTAAATTTTATTAGTGGCAATACTGGCAATACAATGGCGGTGCCCCCCACGCGTCCGCGAAAGAGGGAGTTTTCCGTCGGGGCACGCAGTTCCCGCCAATTCGCATTTCCTTTTGGCGCGAATTAAGTAGGCTATTAAGCTGGATCTGAGACGTATGACGAATCGTAAAGTCGCCCGGACAATGCCGACGCATTTACATGACCATTCAACGATTTTAGTTATGTCCTTCCACGGCGTAGGAACTGCGTTTTACGATTTTATAAGCACTTCCGGGTGTTTTCTTCCGCTAAATCTATTCCCGTAGGAAATCGTCGCCCAATTGATAATTTATTTTGCAAAAAAATACAATGAGCCGAAAGGATGGCTGGCCGGTCGGTCTGGTCTTAATAAACATGATCTCCCTAATTTAACAGTTGATGTAAATAAGTCAACACTACTATCTCTACGTAAGTACATGGTACCTACTTAAATCCAATCACGTTGCTGTTAATTTGGTAATTTTGGTATCGCCGATCCGACGACGTTCACAATCATAATTCGATTATTACAATTTACAGGTAACAATCAGGAGTTAGTTGCGCTATGTAATAGATAGATGGCGTGCGATGCGGTGATTAGTGTTGCCAGTCATAATCTGTCATAAAATGTCAAGTGAGCGGCTACGATGCGGCTTTAACCAAATGGACATAATTGAGATTCCTTTTCTGAACAAGTGGCCGCTCTATAAGCTATTGTTATCTACTGAGTGTCACGCACGCAATTACCACACCACTGATTCTGAATATCAACTTTGAGAGGGGCCGACATAATTTCTATAATGGCCTTATATTTTGTTATTCATTGTATTAAAAATAATGACAGGAAATTGTATTATAGATGCTTAATTAACTGTGGGTTTTCAGAACTCCAAAGATATACAAAATACTTTATAAGAAAATCATTAACTTGTGATGTTTGAATTTACAATTATAACGTAGCTACACTTCCGAAACCACTGAAATGCCATCATCACGCATGCATATCCAGCATGACATACACCGCCCAAAAGAAATCTGTGCCTTTTAAAATTCAGTGAGCAAACACTGTCTGCGTGGTGTGGAGTGCAAGCGATATAATATTAATATAATAGAGGACAGGGTGAGGGCGTGAGGGCGCGAAGCAATTACTGCACCGAACCAGAACATACCCGCGGGCATTTCGATGCTGAGTGTGACGTGGAGTTGAAATAATGCAACTTTTGACAATTTTGTGGGTACAATGCTCGTACATGTACGCGTATTGCTAATTTCGTACCAAAAACCAATGGCCAGAAGGTTTTCACTTTCACGTTCATTATAATTTTTACTGGCATTGTTTACCTTTTTCATAAAAGATTAGTAATCAAAATGTACTTTGCTTTAATGAAATGTCGTCGAATACCAATGGAAAAATGTGTATGGCCGTTAAAGGGTTAAGTTTTCTGGAGTTATTAAAGTTCGTTGGTGGACGAGTATATTACATAAGATGCACCTCACAAACACGTTTGGAATAAAAGGTGAGTTAAGTTGTGCGAATTCGGCGGGTGCCTGTATCTCAAAAACTAGAGCTGTTACGTAAAAAATGAGGGTAGATTTGAAATCAGCGACGTCAAATTAGTAAAAAACAGTTATAAAACTTGATAAAACAGAAAAAAAGTTGAATTTTGTTCCCCAGTGTAATTAATAAAGCTAACGAAAACAAAATAATTAATTAAAATAACCAGCCAAGTGCGAGTCGGACTCGCGCACGAAGGGTTCCGTGCCATTATCTATAAAAAACCGCAAAAAAAAAAAAACATTTTGTATGGGAGCCCCCCCTAAATATTAATTTAATTTTAATTTAATTATTTATTTTTTAAGTAAATAATAGTAGGTAGATAATGACAGTTGTAATTCATTTGACGACGGAAAGCCTACAGGGTCGATAGATGGATCGAAAAACCTATTGACAGTTCAAATTCATTTTACGACGGAAAGCCTACAGGGTCGATAGATGGATCGAAAAACCTATTGACAGTTCAAATTCATTTTACGACGGAAAGCCTTAGTTCTGGATCGGATGTTTATTGATCCAGAACTACGCTGTTTACATACTGCTACACAATATAATGTTATTAATATTCAAAATATGTGTAGTCTTATACAGATTCCCAAGTGAATCATACTGATTTCAAGATGAAATTTTTAAAACAAAAAAGTACATTACACTTAGAAAAATTATGTAGGGTAAGCAGTACAATGATTGGCACCTTAAGGAAAATCTCATGTTTGAGGTTCAATATCTATGTAGGTAGCTGTTGAAACTATCACGATGTTGTGTTTTCTACTACTATAGGGATCTAAGAACCTAATAAAACCTGATTTATCTTTCTAAAATCTAATTTTAATTCATCAATTCACAAAATAGTGAAAAATTACCCAAAAGTACATTCATTGGCCCCTTCAGCACAATGATTAGCCCTATAATAAGTATAAAGATTAGCATGCCAATCATTATACACGTGAGGTGCCAATGAATGTACTCCATTGAGTAATAGTGATGGGAAATAAAATAAAATACCTAGAACTTTATGAATTATATTCTTGAATGTTATCCGTAGATTCCGTAGAACCTGCTACCTACCTCAGATTTCGACTCATTCGAATGTGGGCACCTTATCTATCTATACCTATAATACCCTATATACAAAATATTTTTGGTGAAAATACCCACCTCTAACCTTTCCAAACTTTTAATAAAATAAAATATAAAATGTGCACATCACTACTAGATAAAAGCATAATCGTAAAAACTCAGTACATTGATTGGCCCCACTTAGAATACAATCATCAGCAGTGCCAATGGTCAAAAAGTACAATGATTAGCAGTGCCATCATTTGTTTACAGAGTGCTGATAACATTTTTGAGTGCATACTTTTAAACAACTCATTCGTCGCAATTAATTTAGGTACTAATTGCAATTACAAATTCTGAAATAGTTTTAACAATCATTAGCCCCGGTGCCAATGAACTGCACCTTCATAGAAACTTAAGGTTACAATGATTGGCCCCAAATAAAACTGATTTTAGGCGTTGAAATACAATAACAAACTGCTTAATATCATAACTTGACTCATATAATAACAACAAAACCATTAACTCGCATCTAGACTTCCAAAATAACAAGTAAAAAGGCTTCAACACTCACCTGTTTCTTAACAAAAATCGTAACGATTTCAACAATCCGCACCACACAGAGACATGTTGGGAAAGAACATTTTTTCACAGAGTTGCCAGTAGTTTCATCCAAAAACTACCAATTTGGTGTTGTAACTTACGAAATGGTGGATTTAATAGAAATTTTTGTTTTACTTTTCTTATCTGGTAATTCTTAATAATTGTGTTCAAAGTCCAGAGTGCCAATCAATGGGGGGGTGCTGGAATTAGTACCCTTTACCCTACTTCTGACTCAACTAAAATACTTCGCCATGGTAACCTGTTACCAAATTCCATACGATGTCTGATATGCGGGCCATCAAACTGCGGGAAAACGAATCTGATGGTCGGTCTTCTATTACATGAAAATGGGCTCCACTTCCAGAATGTTTACGTTTATTCAAAAACCTTACTTCAACCAAAATACGAATTTCTTGAGAAGGTCTTAAGTTTAGTTCCGAGTGTATCGTTCTTTAAATACCATGATAATCAGCAAGTACTCAGCACGGAGGAAGCGAAATCAAACTCAGTAATTATATTTGATGATGTCGCATGTGAAAATCAAAACAACATGCGCGATTATTTTGCAATGGGCAGACACAAAAATATTGATAGTTTTTATTTAAACCAAACTTATACTAAAATACCCAAACAACTCGTTAGAGACAATGCAAACCTTCTTGTACTTTTTAAACAAGATGACATTAATTTACGTCATGTATATGACGAACATGTTAACACAGATATGACGTGGAACGAATTTCGAGAAATGTGTTCAACAATATGGAGTGAGTCTTATAGCTACTTGGTCATAAACAAAGACTGTGAAAAAAATAAAGGGTGCTATCGTAAACAGTTTGACACATTCGTGGTTTTTACTCAGTGAACGTATATATATAAATGCAGGTTAATTATATAATACTACACTAGCTCTTCAAGAGGACAAGCACACAGGTATTATTTAGATATGGAGAAAAACTTAAAGGAAATCGTAAGTGCTGCCGAAGCAGTTAAGAAAAAGTTTAAAAAAATGCGTAACATTGAATCAGAGTACGAAAAGGCTTTAGGAACCGTTTTCAAGCCAGTTCTTAGCCCCCTTAATAAAATTACAAATGCTATAAGACAAACAGAGAGTAAAGAAATAAAAAATCCAATTAAAAATGAAGAGTCAACCTTTGACAATGAAGTTGATGAACCCCCTGACTGGAGTATAGCTGATGAAACTATACGCAAAATCAGACTTTCGGATCAATTTATGACACCCACGCAAAACTTAGATCGTTCAATGGAAGACGATATTTCTGAAAAAGACTATAATGATGGAAATGAATCTAATATATCAGAAAAATCACTTGAGTCTGATAACAGCAGTCCCAACCAAAATTGTTCGTCGTGGTCACTTACATCTGAGTACTTAAAGAATACTCCTTTCGGGATAAGAGTCGACCGAGGAAAACTTATGATGGGGTCAGCTAATGTTACTATTACTGACAAAACCATCACAGTGGGAACACATGGTTACAATAAGACTCATGGATTGATGGAGTTGCTAACTAAACAATCACCAAACTTAGTAGGTTTAACCAAGGAAGACCTGGTGAATTATAAGTTAATGTTGATAGAGACAAATGCGCACAGACGAGATTATGATCCAAATAAACCAATAAAGAGCAACAAAGGAATAAAATACATAAAAATTATTAAACCTCTCTTTAATGTTAAACATGATAACAATCAGATCCAAGGTTCTGGTTTAGCAATACTGAAAAAATGGAAGAAAAATATTGATTATGTCTACTGGGACGATCCAAACGAGCTAGTGGAAAGGTTAAAACTACTTATTGCATCTCGTGACGCTGGAAACACTGGACTTGATAATGAAATAATATCCATTATAGAAGAACTTAAGGAAAGTGGTTTGCTTAATTAGAATAAATAACCCTGCCTAAATTATTGCTGTTTACTTCATTGCCAACCTCTCTACTAATAACTCGAGTAACCTAGCTCGGTAATATGAACATTGATAAATTTGGTCATCATGTTCATAAACGTTTACGTTTATCCCAATTGTTTGATTTTACTGATAATGCGTTGACCAAAAATGAAGAGGGTCATTTTGATCTTCAATCGTCTCGATTAAAAGGTTTACAGTCACCACACGAATCAAACGATGCCGTCAATAAGGAATACGTTGATAAAAAGATTAATGATCTACGAGGAGATGTTCAATTTTTACTGAACGAATCATTGAAAGATGTAAGGGATGTTTTGAATAACTTTATAAAGGATGTTTATACGAGGAGTGAATTAGATATCATCATTAAATCGTTGAAGAAAGATGAAGCAGCAAGTGGTAAACGAAATTCATAAAAATGCAAGAAAAAATTTTGTTCGTCGTTCGGTGCTTCTCAAGGGAATTGATGATTTATGGCAGGCAGATTTGATTGACGTTATTTCACTGCAGACTTACAATCATGGTTATAAGTTTATTCTTATCGTGATGGATTGTTTCTCAAAATACGCGTGGGCTCTACCCCTCAAAACTAAATCTAAACAAGAAATGTATAAATGCTTTGCAAGTATCTTGGAGAATAGTGGAAGACGACCAAATAATTTACAGACAGATATGGGAACTGAATTCTATAACGATGAATTCAAAAAACTAATGAAAATCTACAAAATAAATCATTATTCTACATATTCGGTTAAAAAAGCATGTATAGTGGAAAGGTTAATCAGAACATTAAAAACACATCTGTATAAGTATTTTAGTCTCAAAGGTAATTACAAGTGGGTGGGTGAACCATTAGAAAATGTAGTTAATTCTTACAATCACACAAAGCATCGTGTGACGCAACGGGAGCCTGTGAAAGTAACTAAGTTAAACGCACACAGAGTAAGAGAAAATATTAAAAAATTCCAGAGTAAACCTAATCATTACGCAAAGAAACCAAAGTTTTGTGTTGGTGATTACGTGAGAATAAGCAAGTACAAAGGGAGTTTTCAAAAAGGTTATACACCCAATTGGTCGACAGAATTATTTGTTATTAAGAAGGTAAACAGCACTATTCCTATAACTTATTTGATTGAAGATATCCGTCAACAGCCGATTTTAGGATGCTTCTACGATCAAGAGCTCCAGAAAGCTAAATATCGTGATGTATACTTAATTGAAAAAATTTTAAGAAAAAAAGGGAATAAGTTGTTTGTAAAATGGTTAGGTCTAGATAAAACTCAAAATAGTTGGATTGATAAAAAGACTGTTGTATAAAATGCAGCCTTAGTCTATTATCAGTTATGCAAGGCGGAGGTCTAGTTAACAGTCTGATAAATAATTTACCTTTCGAGTTACATCTACCTGGCTATAATTATTGTGGTCCTGGAACAAAGCTGGTTAAGCGATTAGCACGAGGCGACAAGGGCATTAACTCATTGGATGATGCGTGTATGCAGCACGACATAGCGTATACGAAATTCTCGGATTTAGAAAACAGACATAAGGCTGATTTAGATTTATTAAATATGACGAAGCAGAGACTTCGATCAAAAGATGCTAAACGTGGTGAAAAGATTGCGTCATGGTTGGTTAATAAAGTCATGAAGACAAAACTGAAAACCGGCTCTGGTATACGAAATTTTAAAGCTATAGTATCTAAAATAAAAGATCATCTTCAGAAATTGAAATCTAAAAAAAGTCATAGTGCTATTAAATATGCATATGCTGCAGCAAAAAAAATAATTGATGGAGGTACCAAACACAACATACGAATACCGCGAATTATTCCCCTCCCCAAGAGTGGAGGCATTCTTCCCTTAATACCAATCTTTGCCGGGTTGTCTGCCTTAGGAAGTCTTGCTGGAGGGGCAGCTGGAATAGCAAAAAGTGTTAATGACTATAAAGATGCTCAAGAACGCTTGCGTGAATCTAAACGTCACAATCAAGTGATGGAATCAATTTCAGTGGGTAAAGGATTATACATAAAACCCTACAAAAAAGGTAGCGGGTTATTTATAAAGTCTTCAAAAAACTAATGAAAAGGCTGCCTAAGCGTGCTCTAACGAATGTGGATATCATCGCATATGCTAAAGAAATACCATATTTTCGCGGAGTCTACATGAAAGATGCTTTGCCAAGAAAACCAAGAAGTATAGAATGTGGTATAATAAATTTAGACGATTCCTGCAATGAAGGAACGCACTGGGTAGCCTACATAAAAATTCATGAATACTATGAATATTTTGATAGCTTTGGAAACTTGAAGCCACCGGCAGAAGTTCTGAAATATTTAGATACTCCTAATTTGTACTATAATTATACTAGATATCAGAATTATGATAGTGTCAACTGCGGACATTTATGTTTAAAGTATTTGCAGGATTTTTGGAATAAACATATAAATGATTGATGTAAGCGTTTATTTTTACCATTGTTACAATGTCATTCACCCTATCAATAACAGGCAACAAGTCACTTTTAACAACGAATTATTCTCCTACATTACAACTAGAGGGAGAATATGAGTGTGCTTTACTATACCTATCCACCTTTAATTCAATTCCAAACGTTGATAGTAAAAATAACAAGTTTTATTATGGCGAAAACGATGTTATTGAACTTCCTGAAGGAGCATACGAATTGCAAGATATAAACGATTACCTTAAAGGAAAATTACAAGATATCAACTTTAATTTATCGTGTAACAATAATACATTAAAAACCCATATCTTCAGCACCAAAGCTATTCATTTTGAAAAAGAAAATAGTCTAGGAAATTTATTAGGATTTGGTAATCGGACGCTTGAAGCTAATATATTACATGAATCACAACATCCTGTCAACATTCTGTCAACAACTGTGGTGAGGATTGAATGTGATATTGTAAGCGGATCATATATAAACGGCATATCTAGTCACATTATACATGAGTTTGCGCCAAACGTCCCACCAGGATATAGAATAATAGAAATACCAAAGAACGTTATTTATTTTCCCGTTAACCAAAATAATATAAACACGTTAAATATCAGAATATTGGATATTAAAAACAATTTAATTAATTTACGTGGTGAAGAAGTTCAACTGTATTTACATCTTAAGAAAAATGATCGAGTTCAATAAAACCTTACCACCACAACACAAAACAATTAGTCACACTTCAATCTCCCACAAGGAAAGAACTGGGAAGAAAAAGAACCTAACATCAAAAAATAAAAAATTCCTGAAATTAATCGGACTCTTAAAATGAGTAACATGCTAGATATTTTGAGTGCACCTGTTTATGACAATAGCATTGATGGTATTGAGATTCATTCGTATAAACCTTACGTCACTAGTTTTAATCGTAATGATGAAATTCGTATACCAATTAATCAACAAGATCTGTACATACTCCCATCAGCAAGCACGTTATATTTGGAAGGTGTTGTCAATGTGTTTATGAAAGAATCAAAGGAAAAGGTTACTAGCGTGCAGTTTACAAATAATCCGCTGCTATACTTTTTTCAAGATATTCGTTATGAGCTAAATGGAGTTGAAGTTGACAAAGTTAAAAACGCTGGAATTACTACTACAATGAAGTCACTTTTGTCTATGAATGAGAGTGAGTCCAAAATATCGAAAGCGTGGGGTTGGGATATCAGCGGTACAAAAAACACACAATCGGGGAAATTTTCAGCCTCGATACCTCTAAGTAATATCCTAGGATTTGCAGAAGACTATAAAAAAGTTGTAATCAACTGTAAACATGAACTAGTTCTGCTTCGCAGTAACACAAACCTTAATGCATTACAATTAAACACTGGAGAAGTTGTAGAAGACGTTGAAATTCATAAAATTATATGGCGAGTTCCACATGTAAAAGTATCTGACGTAGAAAGAATCAATCTTCTTCGTTTGTTAGAAAATGATAGATCTATTCAAGTTCCCTTTAGAAATTGGGATTTGTACGAATATCCCTTGCTGCCTAGAACTACAAAGCACACATGGTCAATCAAAACATCTTCTCAGATCGAAAAACCTAGATATGTTATACTAGGGTTACAGACCAATCGCAAAAATGATGCTCACAAAGACATGTCAGCATTCGATCATTGTAATTTACGTGATGTAAAAGTATATCTTAACTCGACCTACTTTCCATACGATAATATGAACATAAGTTTCTCGAACAATAATATAGCTATATTATACGAGCAATACGTTCGATTTCAGCAGTCTTATTATGGCAGAAGAACTGAACCATTGTTAAGTGCAAAGGAGTTTAAAGATTTAGCTCCTCTATTTGTTATAGACTGTTCAAGACAAACCGATAACCTGAAATCGGGGCCCGTAGTTAATGTGCGCTTGGAGCTCGAGAGTGAAGTAGAGATACCAGATCAAACCTCTGCATATTGCCTTATCCTGAATGATTGTTTAATTGAATATAAACCATTGAGTAATATCGTTAGAAAACTATCATGAATACAAAAACTTTATTTGTAGATATACAGGGATTTAAAAGTAATAAAAATGATTTTATTATTAAAGAACTCGCGATAGCTACTGCTGAATATACTCAAGTATTTCTCGTTAAGCCTCCATATCCTTATCGATGTTTAACTGATGTGGAAAAAAAACATGTTAAATGGATTCAAAACAATCTGGGCTACAGATGGGCCGAGGGACACATAGACTTTCTTCAATTCAAAAAGATAATTATACCTTATTTAGAAAACAAACGAATTATAGTTAAAGGTCTAGAAAAAGTAAAATGGCTTAAGGAGTTATGTGATAACTGTACAATAACAAACATAGAAGAAAAAGGATGTCCGAATTTAAAACAGTTGTTTGTAATGTTTAACTCGCATCTTAATGATTTCAGTTGTATAACTCATAAATCCAATTGTGCTCTACGAAACGTATTATGTATTAAAAAATGGTTTAAAGATAACCAAATAGCTATGTAATTATTTTACTATTGTTATATGAGTGTATGCTTTCTTATCGATTAGTTTTAAAAATAAATATTAATAAATGTGATTGTTTACCTAAATTATTGATTTTATTTCATCATCTCTTTAAACTACACAAGAGTTAAAGTGCATAAATGAAACATCAAAATAAATTAATATAAACTTTTATTTATTCACTTATTTAAATAGAATCATTGCATATTTTTTTACTAATTTTATTCACTAAATTCTCTGACAAGTCCATTATTTCATCAACTACTTCCGATTGTATGTACTGTACGCTTACAACACTATCATCTGAATTTGTAGAAGTCTGAGGTCCATTTAAGTCATGAATTTCTATCTTAATCAAACGAAGAGCTCTTTTCGGGGCCTTTGTTATTACGTATGATGATAACACTGCAGGATTTAATTTCTTTCTGTCCCATCTGTTCTTCTTCTTCTTTTTCTTTTCCTTAGTGTCTTGACTGGGTGTAGAATCTTGCAGAACGTCATCATAATTTTGAGGCTGAGCATGTTGGAACCACAAGTCGGAGGGATCCATTGACTGTAAAACGAAAAACATGATATAGTTTCCTGTGAAAATAAACTTTATAATAATCATATAAAAATAGTCAGTATGTTTTTACCTCGTTTAATATAGACATATTATCTTGTTGTAATGAACTGCGTCCTCTTCTTTAGCTACCTTCTTTAGAAATGGTCATTGTTACGTTGTAATTAAACAAATCACCTAACCTTGCATTTCTTCATAAAATTATGCTTACGTTAACATTGACATATTATCATGTTTTTCAAATTGAGTTCATTGAACACAACACGTGTTATATTCACGTTGCGATTAGTCATCATAATCATTTCAACGTTATCGCTTTCAAGCGTTATGTTCCATCTTTTAGAAATCATTCTAAAGTAACCTCTACATACAAGTCCACTCCGGCTGATTTCTAACGACTGTACCTAACTATGTATGTAATGTAGTAGGGTATGTTGTAACAATAAGCTTAGAAAGAAACACGAAACATAATCCGAGAACACATTATTTATTTTAATATAACAATTTTTACTTAAAAGCTAGTTTAGAGTCTAGTTATATTAGTAAATATCAGGTCCAAATGTCGTCAAAAGTTGATGTTTTATTTTCAATATAACAATATTCACTTACAAGCTATAGTTTAGAGACTAATTATATTCATACATATACGGCTTAAAATGCTGATTCATGACCCCATGAAAGAGTTGATATTTTATTTTTTAGAATGATGCGCTTATCATCATTACTTGAGAGAGCTATTTTATTAAGCGACTGTGTGAAAATTTCATGTTTTAATGACCTAAATACCATATTTTTTTTCCTAACTAAATTATTATCTAATAACACACCTTTATAGTCCTTAAAACTCAATGTTTTTACAACAGATTTTTTGGTTCCTTTAGCTTTTTTTAATTCAGTATCTTCAGTTTTTATAGAATAAAGTTTAGACCGTAGGCCTACAAACTCAACTAAAAGCTGACCTCCTAGCTCGTCTTTAAATAACCCAGGCACTTTTTTATTATGCCTCCTTATACCGTACATATTATTACTCGCGTAGTTGCTGGTGTCGAAGTATTGAGGGAAATTGTATTTTATGTCTTTGTAGACATTTTTCGTTGTTATGGAATACAGAAAACTGTCGGTGTCTGTATAACACATTTTTATATTAGGGCCATAAAAAGGTTTCATAACAGAATAATGAAAGTCATACATATGACTCTTAGATATTTCCAAAACAGAAAAACCAATGTAAATCGGTTTATCGAGAGTAATTTTTTCAGGATTCATCTGGACGGCTACAAAATTTTCAGTAAAAATAGTTGAGCTATGGTAATTAGGTCGAGCTATTAGTTGCTCTGCGCCTAAATGTTTTTTCGTTTTGTTATTTTTATCAGACCACTGATTTACTAATTTAACATTTAACCTTTTTTCCGTGTCTTCTAGGGTTTTACCAAAAATGCTGTTATTTAATAATTTAAAAAAGTCTTGTTCAAATTGAGATTTAGCTTTTTGTCTCAATTCCGTATTTAAATCAATATATTGTTTCAAATATGGACCTTGTTTAAATTTAATAACTCTGTGTATGCTTTTCAATTTTAGCCCATGTTTCAGACACGTTTTCAAATGAATATAGTGTATGACATAATTATATTTATCATACAAATTCGGTATCAGTTTACTCGTTTTCGATCCAGGCGGTACAAATTTTTGTGGGCAGAAAGGTAAATCGTTATGATGATCATGCAGAGATTCAGGATATTCTAGATCGACATCAAAAATGTAACCTACATCTGAATTGTCTTGTAAACAGAGAATGTCAGAAACTTGAAACATAGGATTTTCAATCAATTCAAAATCAGAGTGCGGTAAATAACTACACATAGCAAATCCATACAAATTGTTACAATCTATATACAGTAAGTAATTATCAGGATCCGAGGGGTTGTAGTTCGAGAGGTACTTATTATTAGCACTGGCATAGCGAGTAGAACATAAACAAACACCTCCGCGAATACCTTTTTGTATCATTCTAATAATTTCCAGATCATCTATTAATTCTAATTTTACTTCTGTTTTTAACAGCATTGCATCGAAGCTTAAGCTGGGAGCCGTTATGTAAAAGGCTGGGTCTAACCTATAATTATTTTTACACGTCTTTCTAAAACTCTCAAAAATATCCGTCAACAGCATTACATCTGATTTTAAGTATAGATCGGTATATTGACCAAGGTTTGACAAATGGAACAATCGCCACACACAATGTGCGTGAGCATAATCTGACTCTGAAATAACCTGATCAGTTAAACTGCTGTAGAAACACTCACGCGGCGGTAATTTATTTTCATCATAACGTTTCCACTTATTCATGTACTCGTAAGGATAAATACCTTTACGTCTCAATAACTCGAATTGCTGTTTATCGGGGTAGCAATGAGAGAGGTGAATAAAATCTTCAATTGCTAAATTTTCTGCAACTTTTTCTAAACTAGTACCTAAAAATGCGAATGAGTCGACAAAACGAACAGCCATATAGTCATTATTGTTAACAGGAAAGAACTTTGTAAATGACACATAGTTTTCTTTTGTTTTTGCGATAACATTTATGTTTCCGTGCATTTCACCTAGCTCTCGTATAAACAAATGACAGTCATAGCCTGACAGATTGTGGAAAAAAATTGGGACAAATGATTTAGGGAGCTTAAATCGAAGGTTACAATAATCATGTGCTGCCCCGCGGTAGCGTCCAGTCAAATGACAATGATCTCTTACCTTTCCTTCAAACATTATCTTATTACAGAGGTAACAATATTTTGACTCTAAAAAGTTTTTCAGCTCATTTTCAGTAAGGGGTAACATGTCGATTGGATCGTTTAGTATTTTACTTATCGTTTCAACGTCATCGCCCAATATTTTTAAAAACTGCTGAACACAGTCCGGACCTCGGTAAGATCGATACCGATTTAAAGACGCATCGTAGGAGCAAACAATATAATATCCGAACGCTACTGGAATGTGTTTTTGAATCGTTTCCGTAAAATTCGACTTTTTCTCCGAACAGGGTTGTAACATAGACTCAAAATCTGCGTAAATGACAAATGGCATATCATGCATGCGTTCGAAATGTTTGAACTGTATCAACGTCCCTTTATCAGGCAATGACGTTTTAACACCACTGCACACATGCTCATTACGCTTTTTATCATTAGAAAAAAATAACAAGCAATCATCACAAAAAAATATTCTTCCATCATGTTTAGTTATCTGAGATCTTACCAGCCTACTCAAATCCTTAATAAGACAATAATGTGTTAGCGCACCTGATTCCAAAAACAATAAATTTATACGATTCTTCCGCCCCTTGTGAACAGATTTGTATAAAGGTCCAATAACAACCGACTTTTCACTGAGACCATAAATATTAATACTTATGTTATCGTTGTTCTTTTCAAAGACCTTTACATCCCTGAAACCTGCCGGAAACGTCATGTTTTTTGTGTTCAGCACAGTGTCGAAATGAGGATATGAACTCGTTCGGTGTGAATTTTGTTGTGCAGGAAATAAAGCTGCCATTATGCACCATAGAAAACAAAAGTCATCTGAGTTCTGAATATTGACACACGCCCGTTTTAATTTAATAGGTCTAGGAAGATCGATAAACCCTGAACCTCTTAGCGGATTATATTTGTTGATATTGACTTCCAGATAAGAATTTGCTACAAAGCTCCAACCACTGTCTCTCTCCTGAAATTCATCGATTTTTGCAACAATTACATTTACAGCGTTTTTGTAAATATCTTCAAAATCATAATGTTTGTGAATGACTATATTAGGCGTGGCGAACGATTTAATCTCCCGCTCATCATTCTTAGGTAACGAGAACTCAGCAAACAGTTCAAAATTTACCTTAACGCTGTTAAAGGAGCCGATCCGCGCCTCTATCAGATCACGTACGCGTGACCGCAGCGAGCGCAGATAGATGTTCGGAGGGCAAGCATTAGAGCCCGCCGCCGCCGCCGCCGCGCTGTCCGCCGCCCCCGAGTCCGCGTTGCTTAGTCTGTACGACGCGATTCGACTGCGGAAAGCACTAGATATCTTCTCAAGACCGTCACCCTTAATAACCGCATTGTTGTTTTTGTGTACAGTGCTGCGAAAATGAGCTGATAAACTTTTACTTTTTACAGAGACATCACAGGATGTACAATATACTAATCTGTTATTAGACATCTTAATTATATGTAAGGACAAAACCTAAGAAATGATAAATCAAACCTATCTTAACTTCACAATATAAAAGGCTCGGTAGCCCAAACTAAATTCAACCTTATTACGTCAGTGACATATGGACGCTGTCACCGGGCCTTTTATTTTGTGAAGACTGTACCTAAGTTACACCTAATTTTTACTATCTACCTACCTTTCGTGGCCTACAATAAAGGATACCTAAGTACCTACCTAATAAATTATGAAATAAACATAGTAAACTTATGAAACAAATTTTATTAACCATTAAAATCTAATAATCTAAGTTTTCTTATCAGCGAAGAAAAATCCTTCTTCAATAAAAGACGTCTTGCAGCGTTTCAAGAGCTGTCGCAGGAGTCCCAGTTGTGGCGAATTGAAGTCAGCCTGATACTTCAATGCCAGCACCGCCTTCTCGTATCGTTTACTAGGGTCCACGTCTTTGATATCTGCCACCTGGTAGAGTTTCAGGTCCAAGTAGAGGTCACCCTCCAGTTTAATGCTTCGCCGCACGACGCCGTCAGCAACCCGCTTCGAGTACGAAGATCTCAGCTCTGGTTTCTTGCAAATCACTTCGTCCTCGCTTCCGGAATCCAAAGCGCGCCAACTCTCTTCAGGCTTCTTAGTGACGCTCTGCTGCACCTTTCGTTTGGCTGGAGGTTTCAGGTCCTTTTGCGGTTTGCGTCTGTGAAAGAAAACAAAGGTTATTTACTGGACGTCATGATACCTAAATATTAATAGAAAAATATGGAAAGAGAGATTTTAGAAACCCTATTGAAACTAAACACATAATATATCGTGACTTGACCTTATTTTATTCATACTTGTGCTGTTCGGTTCGGACTAGGAAACTGGATTCATGAATTTATTAGAAATCACAAAAAATAATCACCTTTGCACTGTATCGTCATCAGATTCGGCGGTACGCTTCGATGCTGTCGGCTTAGCGGGAACCTTCTTTTTGTTCCTGAAAACATTAAACATCACTGTAGCTTATTTCAATTTTCTAAAATGTAATTTATCAAAATCTATGTTTCAAAATAATAATAACTTGATTACCTCACAATCTCCGATTCCTCGTCCGATTCGACTACTCGCTTTGTTGGATTTGCAGCTTTCTTTTTGTTGCTGTTAACAATAAAATTATGTAAGTACCAGGTGACGTTATATTATGAGGACATAATAAAGATATAAGTATAGCAGGTATAATAATAATAATATTTACCACAAGAAAACAGCCTCGTCGTCCGTCTCAAATGAGTTCCGCTTCTCATTTGTCGCAGCCTTCTTCGTGTAGTACTCAGAGTCCGACCTAAAAATAAAAATAAACAATAAGTACATTTATAGGTACATGAGCAAATAAAACTAAACTATAGCTTACCAACACTCTTGCAGTACCTAAGATTAATTAGTTACAAATGACAATGTAAAACGTGAGACATGAACCAGACTAGTAAGATATCAAATAATTACATGGTAGGTACATTCGATAAACATAACTATTATAACCCATTTGATCCGTCTACCGGCTAATACAATGTAGTACTCATTTTACGTACTACACTTGCATCCAAACAGGTCATAAAGCTTTTCGAATAAGCTATAACCACTCATTTGGGCCGTCTTCCGGCTTATACCAGGCAGTTCTCCTTTAATGAACTACCCTAGTATCCAAACAAATAGTTATAAGCTTTGTGAACCACCATCTATGCAAAACAAAAAACAAAAACATACACTTAGTCAAGAACTATGTCTATAAAAATAACTTTAAAAAACTTACTAACATGATTGTGACGCAGTGGATACGCAGCTTGCAGGTGGGTATGAAGACGGGGTGCGGTGGACCTGGAGAGCGAGCACTAGCGTTGACGTCTGTAGCTTGGTGTTACAACCAATGGTACAAATCAATTGATAATTTTCCTTTCGATTTTGGCAGTTTTATTGGAAATAAATGATGAGCATGCAAGTAATGTACAGGGTGTAATAATGAGGTCATTGTTTGCCGATACCTTTTGAGTGGCGTGAAAAAATAGATTCATGAGAAAGTTTTATTAGCGTTATCTATGCCTAACATTTTAATTTAAACTATAAATATATTTTCCTGGTATGTATTTACAAAACTTTACTGCGGCGTAATGTACAAATTATCATAAGAACATGTGGTTCAAGAACAGTTAATTAACTACTCCTTACGTTTGATATAAGTAATCAACTGGATAAGAACGTAAAATAATACATTTACGTGTCAATTATACCTTCAGAAACCTTGTTCAGAATAAATACCACTGCTGGTAGCAAAAATAATCGCGTTTAAAATAACCTCAATTATAATTATAACTTAGTGCTCATTTACACCCTGTAGAAAGTTGCACACTTGCGACTATGCAAAAATTAATAGAGGTAAAATAAAATTAATTAAAGGTGATGACAAACAATACCGCCAGCGGGTAACGTGAGACCGGCATCAGTCGATTGCATTGTTATACGTAAGCAAATGACACTAGGGTTTCCAGATACAAATTACTAAAATCGGCATTTGTAACTGTGGCGATGAGCTAGCCCCTATCATACCTACGTTCAACATCACATAAAATGTGTCGTGTAAAAGCTATAATCATCGATTATATGTTACATACGTACTTACCATGGATATTAAAAGATTCAATGACTCGCTTTACCACGCGAAGTATATTTGTTACTAACAGCGTGCTAGTTGGTGCAGTTAACGTCACAATTTCACTTATACACATGAAAGTAGGATGCAAAGTCTTTGCTTCAGCATTAAAGTTTTGTCTTTGTATAGTCTCATTTCGACAATATTTGCAACAGTTAAGGAACATTTAGAAGATGGTAACCCTAAATTTTACTTTAAATATAGTAGAATGATTTTATTTGCGTGAAGTGAAGTTAGTGGACACATCGTGGGTTTGTTAATCCTTTAAATTATGATCACCTTGATTACAAAACTCCCTGAAGAACCAGGCTTTCAAGAAAGCCGATCTGGTTGGGATAATTGTACAAAACGAACATATTTCTTGGATTAAAACGCATTGATGGTCTCTGTGTTGCTGAAAACTAATGATGTAGTTGTTTAGATACTAGGGTAGTTCATAAAAGGAGAACTATTTGGTATAAGCCGGAAGACGGACTAAACAAACATCTTAAGTTTCAGCTTCTTTTCAGTTGTTATTCAGTATATATTTTCCATTGTCAAAGTGAAGTGTAGGGTTATTTGTGTGGCTGTGCAGAAAAATGGTAAGTTAAAAATGGGAAATGGTGACGAAAGCTAAAATTACTTGTCTGGATGCAAGTGTAGTACGTAAAATGAGTACTACATTGTATTAGCCGGAAGACGGACCAAATGAGTGATTATAGGTTTCCCGAAATGATATTGAAAACTAAAATTACTTGTCTGGATGCAAGTGTAGTACGTTAAATGAGTATTACATTGTATTAGCCGGTAGACGGACCAAATGAGTGTATTAGTTTTTTATATCCCATGTACCTTATTTATTTATTTTTCGTTTTTGTAAATAAGTCTGGCAGTTCTCGATCAAAATCTGTCATCGAACGATTGCTGTGGCAAATGAAATTACATTTGCAAACTAGCGATCTCGTAGCGTAGGCCGAACTTAAGCTTTCCGTCGTAAAATGAATTTGAACTGTCAATAGGTTTTTCGATCCATCTATCGACCCTGTAGGCTTTCCGTCGTAAAATGAATTTGAACTGTCAATAGGTTTTTCGATCCATCTATCGACCCTGTAGGCTTTCCGTCGTCAAATGAATTACAACTGTCATTATCTACCTACTAATAATATACTCAATATATTGTGAACATTTTAAGGGTCTAACTGCTACCATTATCAATATCGAGCAAAAATGAGCAAAAAAATCACGTTTGTTGTATGGGAGCCCCCCTTAATATTAAATTTCTTTTGATTTTTAGTATTTGTTGTTATAGCGGCAACAGAAATACATCATCTGTGAAAATTTCAACTGTCTAGCTACCAAGGTTCATGAGATACAGCCTGGTGACAGACGGACGGACGGACGGACAGACGGACAGCGAAGTCTCAGTAATAGGGTCCCGTTTGGCACCCTTCGGGTACGGAACCCTAAAAACGGTGCTAAGAGTGAACTTTTTAGTAGTTCGTTATGTGAAACCTAAATTGGAATAATTAAAACAAAAAGTAAACTTTAGGAAAAACCAACTTCCACACCCTATTTGATTAGATTGAGTTTAATACAAACTGTAACCCCTTATCCCCCCCCCCCCTTGGGGAATTAATTTTGTCAAATCCCATATTATCAGTGCTACCCCACGCGGCTAAGGAACCCCTGTGCAAAGTTTCATGGCTCCAGGTCCACCGGTTTAGGCTATGCGTTGCCTGCCCGTCAGCCACGCATTGTATTTGTACCTAGTATTGAGCAGATCTGGTGGCCATATGTGGTCTTCATAGTTCCGCATCACAATATTATGCTTACCATGTGCATTTGCACGAGTTATTATGAAAAACACAAAAATCACTATAGGTCTGCCTATAATATTTGAAGAGTTCCCTCGATTTCTCCAGGATCCCATCATCAGATCCTGACCTGGTGTCAATGGGAACAATGGGAAGGTAAACCCTTTCCAAAAAAATAATTTTCTAAATCGGTCCATCCGTTTAGGCGCTATCGGGGCACATACATAAAAAAAAAACAAAGATCCGGACGAATTGTAAACCTCCTCCTTTGGGAAGTCGTCGGTTAAAAATGGTCTGTATCTTATTATCAAATATTGAAGTTGCCCTCTTTGTATTTCTAGTCGCTAATTTGGTCGCACGGCTAGAATTTAAAATGAACACTTTTTAGGGTTCCGTACCCGAAGGGTGCCAAACGGGACCCTATTACAGAGACTTTGCTGTCTGTCCGTCCGTCCGTCCGTCCGTCCGTCCGTCCGCCGTCCGTCTGTCTGTCACCAGGCTGTATCTCATGAACCGTGGTAGCTACACAGTTGAATTTTTACAGATGATGTATTTATGTTGCCGCTATAACAACAAATACTAAAAATCAAAAGAAATTTAATATTAAGGGGGGCTCCCATACAACAAACGTGATTTTTTTGCTCATTTTTGCTCGATATTGATAATGGTAGCAGGTAGACGCTTAAAATGTTCACAATATATTGAGTATATTATTTACTTAAAAAATAAATAATTAAAATAAAATTTAATTAATATTTAGGGGAGGCTCCCATACTTTTTTTTGCGGTTTTATAGATAATGGTACGGAACCCTTCGTGCGCGAGTCCGACTCGCACTTGGCCGGTTATTGTAAGCTCGTTTCGGATTTTATTATTAATTAATATTCGTCGTTTTGTTATTAAATTAAGAGACCGGTGACCGCGTGAATTTCCCATACAAACGTAATACAAAATGATTTGATAGAGTTTATTCTTTTTCGGTTTTGAGCTCCATGACGACAACAAAGAGTTTCATTGATCTGAGAATTTGACTGAGATCACGACAAACAAAAGCTGTCAATAATAAACAACCCACCAAAGAGTATATAAACTTACAACCCACTGTCACCAAAGAGTATATAAACTTACTAACTGCCACCATTCTATTAGTGTTGTCACTGTCACAATAAAATCTCTGAATATTGGCGAAACTAATCGTTACACTGACGTTAATTAATAAAAAAGCTAAATAATAACAAACCGAGCTCCAACTTAGCATGGCAGTGCTAAAGGCAACCACGTGCAAGGAGGCGATAGCGCGATGGGAGAAGGAGACGGGAGAGATGTCTGCGGATGCCAAGGTGGTGGAGCTGCAGCTACAATGGCCTCCGATAGAGAAGATGGACGGGGCTCTGTCTTCGTTGACGAATTGCGAGTAAGAACGTAGAACGTACCCATACTACCTGACCCATTTTTTGCTATTCTAGGTGGTCACTCTCTGCATTTTAAAGAACCCCCTCCCTCCCCTAAAATGGCATCCAGCATACGAGCGGCCTCCTCGTCGACAGCCGCCGACGACGGGTATATCGCCAGTGTTTGACCGCTAAGGTGTGGGTCAGATAAATAATTCAGTAGGTAATTAATTCCACATTTGAGATGCTATTCATGCTACTACTGCTGCCTGTACTACTGCTGCCTGTACTACTGCTGCCTGTACTACTGCTGCCTGTACTACTGCTGCCTGTACTGTACACTGTGAGACTACGTACTGTGGTGAGTAGAGTACACTGGCCATCACGATAACTGTTGACTTTGGCTCCACCACTCCCACTCCCCCTCGTAAATTTCATCTTTATTTTGGGTAATAGGCTGCATAAAATCGATTTTTATGCGCGTAGGATAATACTGGTCATACAAACTCCTTGTGCAAATAACTTCTCGAGATTTGCTTGGTCGAGTTTTGATCGGTAGTGGATGGTGGAGATTGGTTGATTATAATTGTCGACATTAGAATAAAAGATTTTACTCATATTCATGGTATTAAGTATAGTATGCAACTCTTGAATAAAGCGGATTTATAGCGAGGGCCATGAATCACTCGCGTCGCTCAGGATTATAATATAACACTTGAATCACTCGCTACGCTCGCGATTCAATCATCGTGAATCACTCCCTTTATAATCCTTCACTTGTTTGTGATTCATCTATGGCCCTCGCAGTAAATCCGTCCTGTATTCACTAGTCGCATAATGTACTATTTTGTATCGACAGAAAACTCAGTCTCTCTACTAACATGATAGACAAAATAGCGGGTATAGCTGGCATGAGAAGCCTCAAGATCCTTTCATTGGGGAGAAATTACATCAAATCACTGGCTGGTGTGGTAATAAGTTTTGTATTTTTTCCCCTACCATAGTTACAAAGTCCTGCCTGCCTATTCCACGTTATCTGGGAACTAAACTGGGGCGAGAGACCCTGGTTAGACAACGGGGCTCTGAATTTATTCACTTCTCTATAGAGTGTAGTGTAGGGTGTAGGCGATGGACCGAATGGGAAACGGCGTAACACTGTACCTAAGACATAATGAATTGTAATGAAATGAAAATGTCTATTTTTAGGGTTCCGTACCCGAAGGGTGCCAAACGGGACCCTAATACTAAGACTTCGCTGTCTGTCCGTCCGTCCGTCCGTCGGTCCGTCCTTCCGTCTGTCTGTCTGTCACCAGGCTGTATCTCATGAGCCGTGGTAGCTAGACAGTTGAAATTTTCACAGACGGTGTATTTCTGTTGCCGCTATAACAACAAATACTAAAAATCAAAAGAAATTTAATATTAAGGGGGGCTCCCATACAACAAACGTGATTTTTTTGCTCATTTTTGCTCGATATTGATAATGGTAGCAGGTAGACGCTTAAAATGTTCACAATATATTGAGTATATTATTCACTGAAAAAATAAATAATTAAAATAAAATTTAGTTAATATTTAGGGGAGGCTCCCATACTTTTTTTTTTTTTGCGGTTTTTTTATAGATAATGGTACGGAACCCTTCGTGCGCGAGTCCGACTCGCACTTGGCCGGTTTTATTTTATTTTATATATCTTACATCCTTTACAGCATGACTCTTAAACTAGGGGAACCTGTACGTCAGGAGCCAGAGCATCCTACATAATGTACCTACATGCAGTGGGAAAGCCCTTAGCTAGAGCCACTGCATAAAATAAGGCTAAAGGCCCTGTCAGGAGACCGTAGAAATCGTTGTCAAATTCAATGAACTCATAGTAAGAAGACCTATGTCTAATATGAAACTAACGAGCAATTTCACTTGGTGGGGTTATATTAATTTGTACTATGGAGTTTGTTTACAAATATTATATTATACGGTCTCCTGACTGGGCCTTTACTTACTTTGTTACCATTTCGTAGGAGACAGTTGGCGATACTCTGGAGGAACTATGGCTCAGCTACAATTACATAGATAAGCTGAAGGGCGTCGGCGCGCTGAGGTGCCTCCGCGTATTCTACTTGTCCAACAACGCCGTCAAAGAATGGGTCGAGTTCAATCGACTGCAGGTATTTTCCCTTGCAAGAAAACCGCGAAAACACTACCTAGATACCTAAATAAAAGTATAATTTAACACATTTGCATGATCGAGCAATGTTTTTTTTTCAATAGGCCTCTAAAATTTCCTAGATGAAGGCCCGAAATTGTTGTAGATACAGCTGTCTTGTACATCTCCTGCCCAATCTCCATTAAGCATGAAATAAACGCTATCTACTTTCTTCCTCCACATTCGTTTCGTATAGTTCATCTTGTTTAGCCTCTACTGTGCACAAATTGCAGGAGGTAGCTACGCTACGCGACGTGATGTTCGTGGGGAACCCCTTGATGGAGAATCAGCCAGACGTTGAAACCTGGCGCACGCAGGCCAGTAACCGGCTGCAGCAGATCACCAAGCTGGACGGCATACCCATCATCAGGGAAGGAGACTAGGGATACCCGAGCTTGTTTGGATAATTTTAATAAAAGTGGTCCTAAGAAACATACAGTGCATTTTTTGTGCATGTTAGTTCTGTGTCATCTGACGTATAAGTACTTACAAGAAGAAGTCAAGAAGTAGCCAGATGGCGAGACCTGATAATTTTGATTGGTGCGTGCCAATCTGCCGTGTGTCTAAACTTGTAGGTTCACACAAACGCCCCGACCCAGAGGTATCGTCACCCTGATGATGATGAATTATTGTCTTTACGTCGCTTGGCCGCGACGGCGCTCCGTGTACCACGTGACACCTCCCGCCTATTGAACGCTCACTGACAAGGTAAAGGAACTCTATTTCTCAATCGCTCTTTTGCAAACGAGCGCCCTTTTTATTCAATTCGCTCTGCAACGATTGGTCAGAACCACTCGTTGCGCAAGTCATTATATCATCAATTCATCACACGAGTGAATGAAAAATAGAGCTCCCCTCGAACGTAGTTGTAGTCGTGTCTGGCCGTACGTAGGGGTCTGGCCTGGATTTCCTCTCGCTTAGCGTCTAGTTCAGCTCTGCGATGCCTTTGAAACTGGAACACCTTCTTTCTGATGCACAGTCCGTCTCCATTCCGGCCTGTTGTCTGCCTGTTCTTCCCACCTGGTTGGATCAATTTCGCATTTTTTCATGTGTCGTTTGATGACATCTTTGAATCTTTGGAACTGGCCGCCTTATTTTCGCTTCCCGTCTTCCAACTCAGAGTATAAAATGCGTTTGGCCAATCTCTTCTCTGGCATCCGTAGTAGGTGTCCGCACCACCGCAGCTGTCTTCTCATCAGCGCCTCTCGGCCCTAGAAGTCGCAATATACGGCGTTTCGTTCGTGAACAAAAGATGTCCTTTGGCAGGATTGATCTGCTGTAGGTCAAAAGGAAAGTGGAGCCTGTATTAATTTGTGATGCTCAAGAGGGGGAGGGGTAAATTAAATTAAATTAAATCATTTTATTTCCAGACATAAAGTCCAATAAATCCAATACAAATTATAAGTAAGTATAAATCCAATACAAATTATAAAGTTTGTATGGGCAAAAATAAAATACTGTCTTGACCTAAAGAAGTTTAAAGAACCAGGACGTAAGTTCAGTAATTATTTTTAAGATTTGCCCCCACAAAGGGCAAAAAGGGGGCTAAAGTTTGTGCAAAATACAAAAAACCCGACATATGAAGCTGCAATTTGGCAGGTAGGTACCTACTCCGCATAATTATGTCCGCTATCTATACCACCCACACCACATTGCAGTGATTAAGCAACTCCGTATTCCTGACTGTCAGACCATAAAACATCTCGTAAACATTTGAGCTGAAACCACAGAAGAGATAATAGTTTGAAACTCCAGTGTACCTACGGATGTGCTTGCGATATAGGCCATGCTGATGTTACTCTCACTAACGCACTTTTGAGGTCTCGACTCTCGACTGTACTGTAGGAACAAAGGGCATACCTAACCTACACCTATACATCAGCTAAGGTCTCGTTAAAGGCGAAAACTTTAAACCGTATCCTGACCGTATCCTGACCGTATCACATGGTGATGATTGAGGTGATTTTAGGTGATACAAAAGCAATTGGTTGCATTTTTAGTAGGTAAGTACTTGCCTAGATTGGTTCAGGTACCTAACAACACATTGCATGCACATGCACACTCGAATAGCGGGTTGTAGAAAATTCCGTAGATACTTTCGCGTGGTTGACCGTTGAATGGCAAAGTTTACAAAGTTAGAGGGTTCACTAACATGTGTAATAGCCATTTATTGATAGGTGATCATCGGAGTGTGTTAAGAGAGGGCTTAATTTGATGGCTTTTTGTAAGTATTACAAATACTTACTTTATTTATTCCACTCCGTAAACGATAAAAGCAATATTCCTATGACACGTGTCGCCACGTGCCGGTCGGGGATTAAATCCACAGTGCACAGGGTTTTGTATTTGCTGGGCTTACTAAAATTAGTCGTACATAAACAGTTGATGGGTGGTTTTTGTATGCTATGATTGTAATGTGAAGTAGGAGAGGCAAGGTTGTTATTGGAATTATGGAAGTAAAATAATGCCGCATGCCACCAGCCCACGAGCGATGTCTACAGATATACGCGACTATGAAGTTGAAGCGGTCGCTGCTGTGAGCCTGTGACTGAAATCGGGCAGACAGACTATTATCATCAATGGGGCAATATGCCTATTTTATCCCGTTCAAGCATAGTAAGATGCACTGCTCTAAGTGATAATGAGCTCCATATTGTCCCAGTTCTTTCTAATCCAAAAAGAAAGTGATGTTCTTGTTGGAGGAATCCTCACATTTCAAGCATTCTTCAGTCAGTCAGCATTTCTGCCTTGCCTTGCCTACATCTAGATGGAAAATGGAAACAACGACGTTCGTCCAAGGAAACAACTCAAAGTGCACAGCACAATCAGCACATGAGCACACCGACCCCATTTCTGAACGAAAGTAGCTCTTGTCATTTTAGTTCCGAAATTTGTTAAAGTTATTGTGATCCTTGCATTTATCCATCGCACGCAACGCACGCTGCTATATAATAACAAAAAGATATTCCACGATTTAATTCGCGATTCCGTGATTCGCCGACAACCTGAGCCTGAGACGCTGGCAAAGTTGTTCTTTACAAAAGATACAGGTTGGCAAGAAAGTCTAGAAATTAAATGATGGCAACATTCACAGACTACTGCGTGTTTTCTTTATTGCCATAATTGGATTGTCTATCAAAATACGCAATAGTGCTCTAATATGTCACATAAGTTGCCATCATTTAATTTCTAGACTTTCTTGTCAACCTGTACAATGGCCATTAAAAATATATACCTATACTATGAAAATATACATTAACTCTAAACAGAAGACAAATAAATACCAAAACAAATGTTAATAATATTCCTTCAATCAATATTTTAACATTATTATAGAATAAAACCATGAATGTGCAAGAAACAATGTTTGTACGTTTCGGAACGTCCACTTGTCAAACAATGTGCGCACAGAGAATTCTAACCTCAAATTGTATGTTTATTTTGGTTCATTCATTCATTATTATCATTAGTACAATTCGGTCTAATTATGGAGGACCTGCAAATGAATATATCTGTGGCTAAGGTGCGTTATGCGTGTATTAAACTCTGCTGCTCTTTATTATTTGTATTTACGGACTTATAGTAATTATTTTATGGTTACATGTTTTCAGGCCCCAAAAAAAAGCAAAGCACCTCAAAAGGGTGCCAAAGATTACAAGTTTGTGTCTAATCCAACGTTTACTGGTAAGACCCTAGCCAGAAAGAGACCAACGAACTCGAACCAGTTCAAAACTTTCCCCAAAAACAATGATGAAGGGCCTCCCAAGAAAGTTCTAAAACTTTCAGCACCCGCTCAGAAAAATGATGAAGTGTCTGTGAATTTGCGTGACCTGAGTGAGAACAAGGGAAAATATCAAGGTAAGAGTTACCAAGACCTCAGTGATGACCTTCAGCTGAAGCAAAAACCAAGGAGTGGTGCTTGGATATCTTCACTATTCAAAAACAACCCGGATGTACCCCGCATGGGCCAGAGAGCTGTAAAAACGCTGGTAGAGAAGGTGTTTTCTGGTAAAAACTTCTCAGATCTTGACATCCATCCGCACAGTGTTGCTAATTTGCAGCAGAATCTTAATTTGAAGGAGCTTATGACTGTGCAGCAAAATTCAATTCCTGTTATATTGCAAGGGAGAGATGTTTTCATTAGGTATTTATAATATGATATTTTTCAATGTATTTTAAAGAAATAATAGAATCGTAATGTGTGTAAAGTTGAGATGTTTGACAGTGTCATGACATGAGCCTTATGTATTCCGAAATAGTTTTATCAAATAACCATCAAATCTATGGAACTGTCAGGCATTACCAGCTTGCAGGACTTATACTGAGTTAATTGTAACATTCTACTTTACTTTTTATGAACTATGTTGTTTATTTGTAGATCTCAGACTGGATCTGGTAAAACTTTGGCATATGCATTGCCGCTTATTGAAGGTCTTCAGGCAATCAGACCAAAGATCAACCGCCACGATGGTGTCCGAGCTGTCATTGTGGTCCCTACTCGAGAACTTGCTGTGCAGTCCTATGAACTTCTTGTGAAATTAGTGAAGGTATATTTAACGAAGTAACAAGACTGAGGTGGAGATGGGTGGGACACTTGGCTAGACGGGACAATGGATGGTGGACCAAAGCAGTCATGGGGTGGTGGCCACGGGGAGTGACAAGGCCAGTGGGCAGACCACCAGCCTGATGGTCGATTGGTGCAATTGGCACAGAACCGGGGAGATTGGTGCTATAGAGAAGAAGCTTATGCCCAGCAGTGGGTCGATGTCGGCTGAGAATGATGATGATATTTATACTCTAATCCAAATCTGCAGTTTACTGATAAATTTTAATTTTAATTTTTCTGATAAGTAACTTAATACACCAAACACACTCAAGTCACACTTTTGGACACAAACAAGCTATGAAGTAAACAATAATTATGGAAAACACAACATATTGTTTTGTATATAAATTAATGCTATTTATTTATTTCTATATTTATCTGAAACCATGTATTGCTACAGTTCAAATAAAACTTCTATTATTTTCTATTCAAACTTAATATTTATTTCAGCCTTTTACATGGATAGTCCCCGGTCTTCTAAGTGGTGGTCAAAAAAGGAGTAAAGAAAAGGCAAGACTTAGAAAAGGACTAAATATATTGGTTGGGACTCCGGGCCGTATAAATGATCACTTGAGACATACACAGTCACTGAACTTTTCACGGACTGGGTAGGTAATTTAAATGCATATATTCGATGTTTACTGCAATATGTCAGTATTATTTCTGTTTTGTTAGTACAGAGCTATATGTATAGAATCCAAATTAAATTAGTTCTAACATGAAGTTTACCAGGTTTATTATGTACCTTTATGCTGACCAATGCTTGCGATTTGGGAGGTGACACAAACTAAACTAAGCAAACTAATTAAAATTGTGACCTTGAAAATTGAATCTGTGGCCACCATGAGAGATATCGGATTTAAGGTTGTTAGTTTATTGTCCTATTTTAGTGGTTTTCATACCTCTACAAATCGGCCCCAGTCACGTCAGTTCACTTCAGGATATTTCTATAAGATTCTTTTGTAGGTGTTTGATATTGGATGAAGCTGACCTATTACTTGACATGGGATACGAAAAAGATGTTGCTGCTATTATAAGAGCGATCGAAGATCACAAAAAGAACGCGACATATGATCCTATGGCCATGATGAGACAGGAAGTGACTAAAAAAGTTTTTGATGAAGAAGAAACAGGAGAAACCCCAAAAGAAAGCAATGAAGAGGAGACTAAGGAAAAAAATGAAATAAAGACAGAAATTAAACATCATCTCACGAATATCTTCCTTTCTAAAGAAAGACAAACCATTCTCTTGTCAGCAACTCTTACAAAGGTCAGTACTCTTTATCTTGATTATCACACCATACGTACAATCTGTTCTATTTATGGTTTCTGTAACATTTTTTCAACACGAATACTTAACACTCATTAACATAACTTAGCATTTTTTCCTTAGGCCGTAGAACATTTGGCGGGAATCACTATGACCGACCCAGTCTTTATAGATACTTCTGAGGGCAGAGCAGTAGTAGCTGATTCATTGACACCTATTGGATATCCTGGATCGAGTGTAAAGGAATCCCCAACTGCTGAATCTAAAGCAAAAAAAACTGTTAAAGAAAATAAAGAGACTGTAAAAATTGAAACCAAAAGTGATAGAGATGATGTCCCAGAAGAAACCAAAAGAGGTATGCAATAAAATCAATCGCTTGTATAATAATAAGTTCAATGATTTTGGATGTCCATATTCAATATTTATATTTATTTATTTTAGGTTTGAAACAATTTAGTGGTTCCATACATCCAGACTTATTTGCAAATGATGATGAATCCAACAAAGCTGTTCCAAAGAAACCTGTACCTGTAAACAATGCAGAGGACAGTGACAGTGATTCAGACTACGAATTTTTTAAAGTACAAAAGAAATTGGCAACTAAAGACACTAAAGAAGAATCAGACGTTGAAGAAGAAAAACCATGTGAAGAAAAAAAAGAAACAGGAAACTTGTTTAGTAATGCCCTAAAGTCAGCTATTGAAGAGGATGAGCTATTAATACCAGCTTCAGTGAAACAAACATTCCTAGTCGTACCAATGAAGTTAAGACTTGTCACACTGTGTTCCCTAATCGTCGAGCATTGCATGAACAAGAAAGGCAAAATGATAGTATTTATGGCGACGTTGGAAATGGTCGACTACCATTCCGAACTTATTGAAACAGTTTTGACTGGCAAGGACCAACATAAGAAAAAGGATAAACCGAAAGCTAAGAAGAAGAAAGGAGAAGATGAGGTAAAACACTCCTCTCGCTGTGCATTATATTTCCTATCTAAGCTAAAGCCGACAAAATCTTACTTATGTCCTTTTGATTTAATACAAGACAGAAATTAATTAAATACAATTAGCAGTTAAAGATTTTCTTCTTGTGAACTAAAGAAAGGTGACACTGCTGATTGATATCAAGTTGAACGTGTTTCTATTATAGTATCTTGAATCCGCCTAAATACTAGGTATAATGACCTGACATTTGATATTTCACTGAAAATACAATATAACATGTCATCTTCATGGAAACGCAAATCAAATCACCGTCGACATTGAATTTCCCAGAAGTCCGATTCGGACAGCTCGGACTCTGAGTTCGGCGTGGACTACCAAGCGCCGCTGGAAGGCGGGCTGGTGCCGCTCGACGTCGACGTGTTCAGCCTGCACGGATCCATGCCGCACGAGCAGAGGATCGAGGTGTTCAAGCAGTTCCGCGCGGCGAAGCGAGGCGTGCTGTTCTGCACGGTGAGATACAAGTTTTCAGTCTAGGTTGAACAGAGTCGTGTATCCAGGAGACAACTTTCACCCATGGGAATTGAATAAAATATTGTCATTATCGTATGAGAAGAAGATTTGTTAGATGGGTGACACGAACCTATTTGGTACCAGCCCCAGGTTGAGTTAACTTGAGCTCTGAATAGTGACGTCATTACGGCGCTTTTTAGGCGCATTTCAGCGAGGTCTCAAGTTAACTCGACCGGGTAGTATAAATGTATGTGTATCAAGCATATAACCATCCCTACGGTCACGTGGTCCTACTGACTTTGTCCTACCGTCGTCGTCGTCGTCGGACGACATCTACTTTTTTTTTCATGAGGAAAGTCATTCATCATTCAAGATTAAGATTTGCAGTGGACGTCCTCGTCTAATCATAGCAAACTAAACTCTGGACCTCGCTTAGCGAGGGTTAGTGATGGTTGTTTCTGTTTTGATTGTCCGCAATCCAATTTTCGTTCTTTTTGAGTTCAGTTAAATCAATTCAACTTAAACTAATGTAATGACTGAAATTATGGACCGTGCTCTAATGCCGTTAATTTATTAATAGATATTGATATAATAGTCAACAGCCATCCGAGTTCTATATTATAATTCACCGCTTTCTAAACCTACGGCCACAGAAGCTAACCGCATCACCCATTGTGGATGTTACTTAATTCATGTTCAAGACGGTATTAGTTGGGCTATTCATCAATCGGTGGCCATCTTTGTGTCGGCGGCGGCGGCGGCGGCCGGCCGCCTGCGTCTGCGCTGCGCACAATACGTGTCGATTAACTACTATTATTACTGTTTATTACATCATAAGCGCCGCCGCGGCTTCTTATTCGCTCTTTCTTTGGTAGCCGCGGGAGGAATGTACCCAGCTACCTTCACTGAGCTGGTTTAATCAATGCTGCTATCGGATGCCAGGGAGATAGATGATGTTCAATTTACTCGTATTGTGACGTGAATTTTTAGTTTACATGCCTACTTTTGCTCCTTACCTTGACGTGGGGTCTGGGGGCGACATAGCACTTCGCTTTATGAAGGTGACCTCCGGGCATCGTTTCCGAGGCTTCTGCCACCACAAACCGACCAAAAATTTAGGAAAAGTGTAATATTACCTTATAATTTGACATCAGTTGCGTCGGTATCGCAGTAGATTGTAGTTGGTGCAGGGAGGTTCATTTGAGAGAAGAACGTGTCATCGCTGAATAATAAACGGAACGACACATTATCTGAGCACGCACATTTATGCACGTTCACCTCACGTACAACAGTGGGTCCCGCTGTCCCCATAGCCCGTGTCCCCATGACAGGTCATGACGTAGAGAGACTGACACGTGGTCTCCCCTGCAGGACGTCGCAGCGAGAGGCATCGACGTGCCGCGAGTGGACCTGGTGCTGCAGTACTGCGCGCCAGGCTCCGCCACCGATTACGTGCATAGGTAACATTCTGATCATCCTACTATAATATTAATGCAAACAAACAGTCATACATAGCGTCACGCCTTTTCCCATAACATGGAGCAGCAGTGGGCCAGCTCGTCGCCGCAGCCGGTTGGGTTCCTCACGAAACAGTTTTCTTATTTATACTACGACACAGTTATACTTTAACTGACTATATCGTCTAGTTTATATAGGTAAATAGTAGATGTGCCGACTATGACTTTGGCCGACTAGCCGACTACCGACTTGTCGGCTTCAAAATAGGCCGACTAATCGGCCGACTAGTCGGCCAGCCGATCATTGCCTTTGCTAAGATATAGGGTGACATTGCTAATGTTTGTGATGCTTAATTAACAACTGAGCCACTCACGCTTGCTGTACGGTCATTTAGATAGTAAGTTCTAAAAGTTTCAATTGATTATATTGTTGTTTGATGATTATTCAGAGTTGTGAAAGCTTTAGCATATAATTGTATTTGAAATAGTGATAGAGCTTCCGAATTAGTTCAAAAATAATCCAAAATTATGCAAAAAATTATGAAAATATGAATGAATTAAATGAGACGACTGGTCAGCGCTTTTGGCCGACTATTGCCGACTAGTCGCCGGTTACATAAAACAAATACAAAATAAGTTATTCAATAAATTCTTTCCATTACAAAATACAGGGTGTAACAGAACGTACAGAACGTACAGAATACAGGGTGGAACGTACGTTGTAAAAGCGGGGGACAGTGGTCACACTTAAACCTATCAAGGATTTAGTGGCCACACGTAAAGTTAAGAACAATTAGTGTAACTTATTCTGAATAAATTTATAAAAAAAAAAGAAAGGGGTGTACAGTACAAGCCGAAAGAGGGTTGTTAAGGCCATCATTCTGAACAACTTTCAGTATGTTGACCGACTTGATCAGAGCAACTTTATTTTTATTAACATTTTTGGCCTAGCGCTCAGCTGATCTGTATGGTGGAGTGAAAAATACCCCTTTCTGTTACACCCTGTATAAATGGGGCCTTGTTCTAGATTTACACAAATCTGTATTACAAGAACCCCGCAATTCCTTCTGCGTCTGCGAGCGGCGACTCGCGAGGCCTCTGCTCTACCTTCAGAAGAATACAAATTAAACTCTTTGCTTACTTACCTCACCTGACCAACCTACTCTTCCAGAGGTCTCTATCGCACGCAATGATAGGTGCTAGAGCAAAATCATTGCTTTACCGTCAATCTATCTTTACAGAGTGGGCCGTACCGGACGAGCCACCCAGGTTGGGGCAGCCGTGATGTTCCTTCTACCCAGCGAGACAGAATTCGTGCGGTACTTGGAAGAGCGGCGCATCAGATTGCGGCAGGTTGACGAGACTAAGGCGCTGGAGTCGCTGTGCGCAGTGGCGCCGGCGGCGACGGGGCCTGCGCGCGCGGCGATCGCGGTACAGACGCGGCTGGAGCAAGTCACGCATGGGAATCGCGAGTGGCTGGCCAGGGCTAGCAGAGGTGAGGAGACTGGTTGTGTTTGGTTTGCAGACGCGACAAGTTTACGGGGACTTTTGGCGGAGGATTCTTTTACTTACTTGACCTGGGGGGCAATTCTGGCGCTAGCGAGATCATGTCCATGGTCGAAATATCGATTTTGAGATAGCGAAATCTCTATCAAAAACAAGAAAAAGCTATTCTTACGACTAGCCTTTGACCAACCGAGATATCTCGACCCGTTTTCAATCGAAATAAATATAATTCGAAACCGATATCTCGACTGGGAAAATGATCTCGATAGCGCGAGAATCGGGGGCCTGACCCCTTCCAACACGCCTGCCGCATCTGCACCTTGCTCTATGTTTCCCCTCTGGCCACACACTGTTCCATTCGCGCAATGAATCGCGACGCCTATGGCCGACATGTCTTTAACGAAAAAAAAAACTCGACTGAACAAACAAAGAACGGTGGGCAGGGCGAGTATCGTTGCCACACTACGTCTCTGTCTAGTTTCCTCGTTACTTCCTGCGCTACCTACTCGGCGAGTGTGGCAGGGGTACTATGACTTGCCCTAAGACAAATCCCCAGCATTGCGTCTTGTGTGTACCAAAGTTTTCAATAAATTTTCAGAATCATAATCAAATCAATACCTTTGGAAATAGTAGTACAACAAGTCCATAAAGCGCACCATCTTACCCGAGACGGGTAGTCAAGTCGAGGGAATACTCTGTTCATTTTACCCGAGACGGATAGTCAAGTCGAGGGAATACTCTGTTCATTTTACCCGAGACGGATAGTCAAGTCGAGGGAATACTCTGTTCATTTTACCCGAGACGGATAGTCAAGTCGAGGGAATACTCTGTTCATTTTACCCGAGACGGATAGTCAAGTCGAGGGAATACTCTGTTCATTTTACCCGAGACGGATAGTCAAGTCGAGGGAATACTCTGTTCATTTTACCCGAGACGGATAGTCAAGTCGAGGGAATACTCTGTTCATTTTACCCGAGACGGATAGTCAAGTCGAGGGAATACTCTGTTCATTTTACCCGAGACGGATAGTCAAGTCGAGGGAATACTCTGTTCATTTTACCCGAGACGGATAGTCAAGTCGAGGGAATACTCTGTTCATTTTACCCGAGACGGATAGTTAAGTCGAGGGAATACTCTGTTCATTTTACCCGAGACGGATAGTCAAGTCGAGGGAATAATCTGTTCATTTTACCCGAGACGGATAGTCAAGTCGAGGGAATACTCTGTTCATTTTACCCGAGACGGATAGTCAAGTCGAGGGAATACTCTGTCCATTTTACCCGAGACGGATAGTCAAGTCGAGGGAATACTCTGTTCATTTTACCCGAGACGGATAGTCAAGTCGAAGGAATACTCTGTTCATTTTACCCGAGACGGATAGTCAAGTCGAGGGAATACTCTGTTCATTTTACCCGAGACGGATAGTCAAGTCGAGGGAATACTCTGTTCATTTTACCCGAGACGGATAGTCAAGTCGAGGGAATACTCTGTTCATTTTCTGTGTGTCCCTTGATCTCGCAAAAAAGCCGCTGCGCAATTGACACACAGAAAATGAATGCAGTATAAAATGGGTTTTATGTAAGTGAAAATTATATTTGTCGCTACTATCCTATAGCAGGACGTGTAGACATCCACCGACTCTTCTAGTTATTGACCCCCGCCCGACGAAGGCAAAAGGGGTGTTATAAGTTTGACATGTGATTCACTCGTCTGTGTCTGTCTCTCAGCACGTGGAGCGTAAACGGGTGAACCGATTTGAATGTTGTTTTTTATTCGAAAGCAGATTGCTTGGAGCTGGTTGTTATGCTCATCAGACTCGTTGTGAGTAATGACACTTTTTAATTTCACCTGATGATGAGACCTGGAAGACTGGTTTTACGCGGGGGTATTTTAATGCTAAATTTGTGTAACTTGCAGCGTACACCTCGTGGGTGCGTTTCTACTCGTGCTACCCGCGCGAGGTGCGCCCTCTACTGGACGCGCGCCAGCTGCACCTCGGACATGCGGCGAAGGCGTTCGCGCTGCGAGACACGCCCGCCGCGCTCGCCAAGCGCACCAGGCAGGACCCGAGGATGCTGCGCGGGAGGCCCGCCAACCGGCTCACGGTGAAGGAGGACGACGAGAGGAAACGGAAAGGGTGAGTTAAGAATTTTCCTAACTGATTCGCCGACACATCTAATACACCGGCCCAGTCGCTTCTGGACAAAAGAGTCCTTTGACTTTGACAGTGGGTACCAAGACGTCAATTAATGTCTATTGCAAGGGGGTGAGAACTTAATTTCCCCTAATTTTAATGTCATTTTTTTTTTCCTTTTCGGCCAGGAGAATGACAATCTCTCGACTGTATGACAATAGTTCGCCATTGTTCGGTCGTTCGAGCGGTGTGCTTCTGCGAGGCAAGGGGTCAATGGCGGACTACCAGTTGAACCATTAGCCAGTATAATACCATTGATGGTACAGGTGGGATATTGTGTCTGGATTTGGTGTCCCATTTGTACTATGGCTATGTAATAGCGGTCTTAAAACTTAGGTTAATTTCACCAATCTACAGTACGGGCCATTGTTTTGGCACGTTGGGGCGGGACCCGCGGGCGCGAAAGGGAGAGCGAGACGAGACCCGACGTGCCAAAACAATGGCCCCTTACTGTACGTGTTTTCTCTATTGAGAACCTGGAAATGTTAGATTTGAATTATTGCTCGCTAACACTACCCGGGAAGGACGTGAAGGGGTGTAGGTTCCAAGTATTTCCTTCGAACCTGCCTTCCCGAGAATAAGTGTCGCCGCACACGTGCCACCGGCCACAGCCACAAACGCCGCCACGAAAAGCTAGAAGCGGTCACAAAGGTAGCTGAAGCGTGCGACAGCCACTTGGTTGGTCGACACTTGCGGTCGGTGGCTGCTAGTTTTTTTAATGGACTCTGGGTGGAGAATCGCGCATGTGGCGTGTGGCGGCGTTTTGTGGCCGGTGTGGGCCACAAGAAGCGAGCAACGAAGATTTTTATCGTGTGGCGGCCACCGTCGTTAACCGTGTGTGGTGAGTCCATATACAATGTAAGAAAACTACAGGAAATATGCCGGACAGGAATATAAAATATGCCGTTTTGTGGCTGTGGCCAGTGACCTGTGTGCGGGGACCCTAAGTGCCTTTTCACACACCGGTTTTCGGGTACCCGGCGCCGGCTAACCGGTTTTTATTTCATACGATTGCCCGGCAAATTATGTCGGTACGTATGAAAGCGACGTACATGGCCATACACTTCATCGCCGGGTAGCCAGCTCGGAAACTGGTGTTTGTGAAGAGGCACTAAGAGTATGGGCATTGGAACAGGCTAGTAACAGGTTGTCTTTCATAGCTTGTCCGAAGGAAATACTTGGATCCTACAGCCCTTCCCGGGTAGTGCGAGCAGAAAACATTCTCGAGACATTTTCCAGTAATGAAGGACTTTGCCTTTATTTGACGATCTCATACTGCGCCTCAATCATGCTAATATTTAGCCCAACTTCCCCCTTATAGAGTATTGAATCACTGACAAAAAGCGGCACAGTTGTGCCTTCCCCCCCGTATGGGAAAAGGCGTGACGCTATGTTATGGTTCCCCCCTCAGGTTCCCCCGTGTGAAGGTGGGTTCCCACGCCAACAAGATTGTGAACAAGCAGAGTTCCATGCACACAGCCAGCGAGTTCGACAGTGGGATGCCAGCAGTCGACAAGAACAAGATGAAGAAGAAGAACTAGCCTAGTTGTATGTAAGCATCCTTTACTATTCGCTAGCTCTCACCATCTCTTTACTAGCCTAGTCGTATATTAACATCTTTTTAAATAGAATTTTCAGACGTCTATTTTCCTAGGTATTCTCCAAATCATTGAATAATTCCTAGATATTCTCCAAATAATTGTCTTGGCTCTAGATTTATTAAAAAAATAATAATATCCGGACGAATTGTAAACCTCCTCCTTTTGTGAAGTCGGTTAATAAAAACATTAATGGCCGATTTCACCAACAACCCCTATATTTAGGGGACACTTATTTCCTTTCAGGGGCCACCTCGCTGTTTCGCTTTGACCTTAGTTTAAGGGTCACCTAGGCTACTAGGGGACCCCCTAATTTAAGAGGTCGGCCTTCGAAACAGTCGCTAGACCAGCTAAGATAAAGAGCTAAGTGACCCCTAACTGTTGGTGAAATCGGGCATAAGACTTTCATGTAAGGAAGATAGGTATGTAAGATTGTTCTGAATGATGACCGTATCAAAAATATGTGTCGAATAGGCTTGTGGCCAAGGTAATCCAATAAATCTAGGAACAAGTCTTAAGTTGAAGCATTATGTACAAAATGGCTTGACATTCTCAGAATTGTATAATTCCAGCAGGTATATTTTATAAAGTCAATTTTGTGCAAAAAAAGACAGCATTTGATGGCACTTTTACATGACGTCATTCTGTTGCTATTTCATAGAACTCAGGAACAAAAGTTCCGTTTTGACAGTTCATAAAAAGTATCTGTTTTGACTTGACAGGCCACAAGCCTATTACGCGTATAAAATCACGCAGCACCGTATATGTCTTTTTGTACGTTTTGTACAAAGGAATTTCCGAATTAACTTTAATGGCGTAACGATATGGTTAATGTAAGTAAATTGTAAATAAATGTTTTTTACTGAAATCAAATTAGTTTGTTGTTTAACATCGCCTGTTTTACTAACAAAAACTCGATCTGCTTGGCCGAAAATGAAGGTGTAGCGAACGCGAGATGGAACGAGTCCAAAACACGAATGCTAACCGCGAGTCGATTTAATGGAGACTCAACCAATGGCTACCGTTTTCATATTCCTGACTCAGAAGTGACTCGGATGAAAAATGATTTTAAACCATTACCGAGCCCCGTCCGGCCCTTTGATATTTAAATTTTTTCCAAGCGGCCGTCATTAAGGCGGGATGATTTGCGAATTCTGCCCCAACGCGCAGTTTTTGTCAGACCGTCTGAACGAGTTTTTATCATTCTTATTTAGTACGTTTTTATTGCTGCATAATGACAAATTAAAATACTATTGTGAGGCGCTTTCATGCTAATCTTGCGGCTTTGCAATATTGACGGTTTTCCTTGTAGAGGCGGTTCTGCTTCAACCAATCTCGAGATGATAAAATGTAGAGTAGCTATCAATATAAGACCAATTCCATTCCTTGTTTACAAACTGCACAAAGAGGCTTAACGGTATACTTAGTTTAAATTTAGATAAAAGATTTAGTTTACAAAAAAGTAGTCCGTAACGACTACAATATTTTTTCAGTATCCGCCAACAGCACAGTCGAGCTGATACAAAAGTTTTCACAATAAACTCTATCAATGTGTAACATTTGTTGCTTACGGGCTCGGTCCGACTCGAGAGGCGCAAACTTCGCGCGTCATTACTCGCCGCATTTGCATCGCGGCCGGCGCCAAACCTCGTGAAAATGCCTTTTCATTAGCATCAGTTCTACTGAAAAATTGCTTTTGGCAACCGCCGCCACTCTATATGAATCGGCAGTTTAATATCTGCCTCCATCCAAATAACATCGGATTATTATTAGGTACTCCCTAAACCGTTATCTGTAGTATCAATTTAGCTACATTTAAAATTAATGTCGGCCGCAATTCGTGCAGGTATCGCGACTCGATAGACGTTTAATTAAGTGTCGGTGAATTCGGTAGCGTTACAATGAAAGATTAGATTAATATTCGCGAGTACGTGCGTTCTGTGATTGATGTTGGCGCTGTGTGGATATCGGATTAAATGAATCGTCGACGCAGTGGTTGCTTTGATAGTGGAGAAGTGTTTCTTTAGAGGCGGCCGAGCGGCGGCGGCGGCGGCGGCACTCGGCAGTCAATTCGGTAGTACAATGTAATGAGAGCGCGCTCGCTTGGTGGGCCCGAGCTTGCACATAGAGTAGCTTACCTGTCTTTTGTCGATAGAAACGAGATTTACTGATTTATTCAAGTCTAATTTTAAATATATTCAAACCCGCAGCAACCAGCAGGTCTAACCGACGACCTTTTAGCCTAACTGAAGAGGAATTAACACTCAACAGTGAAAAGGCCTTGCATCTATTCTCATGCTCTACATTAAATGTGGCCCCTAAAACGCTGTGAATGGCTCTTCATTACAATGGGTTCCTCTTCTACCTTCGTAGGGTACCCCGTCTATTTTCGACAATGTTGCCCATCTAACTTAGTCGCCTCCACTTGCTCTATGAGTGACTTGCTCGAGATTCAAACGCGCCGCGTCACGACCCACCGAATTATGAGCACAAAGCGTCGTTGATACCGAATATTCCATATAAATATTGAGCTAATCGCCCTTTCAATGAAGCGGCCCGCTTTTTATTAATAATTGATCGCGAAGCGTCGAGTCATGCGCCGTATTGTGTGGACGAACATATTTTTTGCTGTAACTCAACTTATTAATGAGCGGGCTAGCACATGACGCTGGGAAGGGCCCACGTGAAATTCGAAGGTAACCTTTGCTTGTTCAGGACACATGGAGGTAATGCGGAACGAATTGTTGTTTGGGTTAAGGGTAGTGTGCCACTTTCACTTTAATTATGGCCCAGTGGAAGTTTGCTAGGCTTTTGGTAGTCGATATCAGCGGGTATACTTTGACTACCCTGGACCTGGAGTATCTTGTATAGCCAGCTCCTTTCTGACTTCGAATCTGCGTCGAGACAGAGGTAGACATTCGGGACAGTAAAAACTACAACCTGCTTTCTTCTGCTTTTAACTTTCCCTTCAGTTTTCTAGCATAATTGAAACAAAAAGTAAACTTTAGAAAAAACCGACTTCCACAAACTCTATTTGATTAGATTGAGTTTAATACAAACTGTAACCCCTTATCCCCCCCCCCCCTTGGGGAATTAATTTTGTCAAATCAAATCCCATATCAGTGCTACCCCATGCTACTAAGGAACCCCTGTACAAAGTTTCATGGCTGTAGGTCCACCGGTTTAGGCTATGCGTTGCCTGCCCGTCAGCCACGCATTGTATTTGTACCTAGTATTGAGCAGATCTGGTGGCCATATGTGGTCTTCATCAGCAGTTTCGCATCACAATATTATGCTTACCATGTGTATTTGCACGAGTTATTATGAAAAACACAAAAATCACTTTAGGTCTGCCTATAATATTTGAAGAGTTCCCTCGATTTCTCCAGGATCCCATCATCAGATCCTGACCTGGTGTCAATGGGACCAATGGGAAGGTAAACCCTTTCAAACAAAAAAATAATTTTCCAAATCGGTCCACCCGTTTAGGCGCTATCGGGGCACATACATAAAAAAAATAATAAAAAAAAAACAAACATCCGGACGAATTGTAAACCTCCTCCTTTGGGAAGTCGGTTAAAAAGTGGCTTTAATTTGCTCATGCCTATGACACTTTAATCCGGATTCAGTTCAGCTCCATGCTCCGCCATTATTTAGTTAAACATTCTCATACGACAGAATAAGTTTTAATTTTTAACTATTATGAGTGCGCCGCTTACAGTCAGTTAGGCTAACAGTAAAACGCCCGTGAGAAGTTGGCTAAAAGCTCGCGAGGGGTAGCCACAATTTTGCAACAACTTAGGACCTCATATTTACCTTGGTACATAAAAACATCTTCATATCGTGGGTGTTTCTAACAAGGATTTGCAGTTGCTTCACAAAAAAAGACAGGAACTTCGGAACCCTCGGTACGCGAGTCCCACTCGAACTTTACCGGTTAATTTTTCATATTTATACATTTTGTGTCTATTATTAACTGGTTAATACAATTTTGTTGTTAAGTATCTCTTGAAACACAAGTCAACGGAAGTACAAAGCTACAAGGTTTATAAAATGTCGACCAATGAATATATTTATATGAATTTCAATTCTTAAAGTGTTCGCTTTCTATCAGATAATAAAATTAAAATGGCTTGCCCTAAAAATTATGCCTCGAAACAAGCTTGTAATAAGACTTTGTAATTTAAATGAGTGTGGTGTAAGCGTGAATGATGGCTACCGTAGTATGCGACGTCATTGTTCGCGACTGCCGTATGATTATATTATTAACGTTATTGTTTCGCGGGAATACAGACAACGACGTTCACTAAAACTTAATGCAATTAAATTACTAAGAAAGCTTATCAACTAATATGCTAACAAAAATATTTTGTCGTCGCCTCTTACTTTGTTTAGTAAATGGTTGTCAAATCAAAACGTTACTTCGCTTTGAAGTCAAATAGACTAGGACATAATAATAACGCAATTTTTGATCAAATTGATTTTGGAGATCTTTAGAATAATAATAATAAAGATTCGACCAAATACCAACTACAAATTACTAACGGTATCCTAAAATATCTATTAACGTTGTTTTAATATCAGTCGATAGAAATAATAATCGTATTCATATCGTGTATCCGTTCCGCCGGGTAATGAAGTGGAAACCGATTTAGATGCGAGTGAAAAACTAGATGAGTTAGCAAACGCTCGCAAAACGCTTTACAAAACGCATAAAAAGAGCGGTTCACGAGAAGTAATCATAGTGTAGGTGGCAAAAACATCTGTTATTAATGTTGGGAGCGACCGAGCGCGGGTTATCATGCATTAGAAATTAAAAGAGCCTAGCTACATGGGTACTGTATTAATCTACCTGTACATTGTATGATAGACGAGCAAGAGCATGTCTAGTTAGACATGCTACATAGACATGTAGGATGATATTAAAGGGACTTGAGATAGGAGATATAAATGAACAATGATAAAGAAGCAGCAGAATCTTAGGCCAGCAGGAATAACGGCTTTGTCTGAAAAACTTATACGCACACAACTACAACACAAGATGTAAACCATTCTGCTTTAGATTCGATCTATATGAAGAAAAATCTGCGAATGTTATCGTAGCATCCTACTTTGTTGCAATATCAAGTTCTCAACAAGGAAGAAAAGCACAGAAATCTGATAAGGGAGTCCGGAACATACACAGCACGCATATTACATGACCGCCTAACACTCGCGTCTGTTTATTATAATTTAATAATAGCGGTCTACTTTACAACCGCTAACTAAACCACCCAGATAATCTCCTTCACACCATTAAGTATAATTCATGCATACTTTACTTATTAATATGGAACTAAATAAATAGCGTTCACTTGCTGCGCTATGCATTGTTTGCTCGTGGGAGAGGCACGGTGTCGTCGACTGTTAATACAATTTTGTTCGTGATAATTAATTATGAGCAGACTTTGTAAGTAGGGAATGGAGCATATTGCGGTGGTATGATAGGTGATGGTGTGAGTTCTGTATTGTGACCTGAGGATGCACCAAGCAACGCCACTAGCATTATTTTTATTTGTTTCAATCGTTTGTTCATCCCTTCTTAGGGCTATCCCACATGACCGCGTTGCGGCGTCGCGCGTCGCATCGCAAAAACTCGCGGCGAATTACATAAGGAATGTTGGCAGATTTTTGCGATCCGACGCCGCAACGCAGAAATCCGACGCCGCAACGCGGTCATGTGGGATGGCCCTTACAGCCATGTTTTGAATACTAAAGATGAATCTATATAAGCATAGGTAGGTCGGAGTTAATCAGTGTTAATCCGCACCCATTGACCGTCACCAGAAACATTATATCCGTGCCTGCAGCCAACATCCTATAACCTTACAGTTCGCAGCATAATCTGTACATTTCCATTTGGACTCCGAACGTCCTTAGTGTCATAAGCGTAAGAGTCTCATTTCATATGTAAATAGTCGCTGGGTAGGTAGCAAAACGGGCTTTTATGAAACGATTTCCCTGACGTGTCTGTAACGTGAGCTGGTCACGGGTGAGTGGAGGCTGCGGTCGCGGACAGAGGATTGGCATGCGTGCGCGCAGCCTACGCGAGTGGGACTTCGGCTGGGCACGCCGAACCGCAGAATAATTCATATTACTGATATGACTGTGTACCATGATAGTAACACCCATTTTCCGAAAAGATAAGATCCGGTACTACCAGGCAGGATAGTAGTACTCCCCTAAAAAGTATCCTCTCTGTACCACGTCTCCGAAAGTAAAATGAACTGATTGTTAAACTCATTTCTGCCAATCACGTGCCACTATTTTGAATTAATCTTCGATATTTGACCAATATATCAGAATCTGGGGGGTTTCATTAATCTGAGCAGTGGACCATGATTGTAGTGCTTGTCCTGTCATTGTTTGTTTTCCAAAGCAATAAAAATACCGGAATAGGTGGTCAGTTGTCGCAGAATCCTGTGCCCAGTAGCGTATGATGAGGTGGGCTAATATGATTATGAATGACACAGTGTTATGTGCTCTTCATATTTCATATTTGTTTATTGCATAATATATAGATAGAGATTCTATTTTCTACCTCAACAAAGACGGAAAATCATGGTTTTCCCTTTGCGCGGAGTTTTTGGTTATTTTCTGCTGTGGCAGTGAAGTCGTTTGGATAACACTAACACACTTCAAATTCTCGGAATGTAATATTCCATCACGGTGGTAAATATGACCAGGCTCCGTTTGATCTGGTCTTCACCTGATTTGGTTATGCATCAGACCTAACAGTTCATATTCCGCTGAGGAAGTCTTACATACTTAGATGTGTGTAGATAGTTGGTTTCTCCTTTCCTTCACCGGGACCGCTGCTTATTGGTCTATCTATCAGGTAAGTAGCCACAGCAACTATTGAGTTACTCGTTAGTCTCGTTACCGATACATTAACCAATAGTTTAACGCGAACCGATCAGATTACAATATCCCTCTTGCTCTCTAATAAGATGTATGTAAAGAGACAGCTGATTGCTGATTTCCTAGTTAGTAAATAGTTCGTAAAACTTTTGAATTTAGAGTTTACTTAAGTTATGTTGAGTACATCGTTCTTAATTGATTCTATGTATTGAGCAAATACAGGAGTAGAATATTGAGTAATTTATTAAGGAAGTTCGCCCTAAATTCTCAAAATATCACGTCGCTGATTTTCATACAACTCTCACCCTAAACTGGCGTAAGGACAGCTCCATACTACTTTGATGTTTTGTCCACCAACAACGACAAACCAAGAAACCCTAGTTTTTCTGTGCATTTTACGCATATTATATTATTATAGTAATTTAGAAGGTGTAAGTAGTTTAACAGATCGATGTGTCAATCCAATTATCGCATATAACTTAGAAAACCTCACAATATTTAAGTAGCTTCAGTCTAACAAGGAAGTGTCATTCAAGACTCCAAAAAACGTTAATCCCAAGCTGCCGCCTCGTGGCGACTGGGAACTATAAATAACCGGCCAAGTGCAAGTCGGACTCGCGCACGAAGGGTTCCGTACCATTATCTATAAAAAACCGCAAAATAAAACATGTTATATGGGAGCCCCCCCTAAATATTAATTTAATTTTAATTTAATTATTTTTTAAGTAAATAATCAACTCAATATATTGTTAACATTTTAAGCGTCTACCTGCTACCATTATCAATATCGAGCAAAAATGAGCAAAAAAATCACTTTTGTTGTATGGGAGTCCCCCTCAATAATACATTTATTTTGTTTTTTAGTATTTGTTGTTATAGCGGCAACAGAAATACATCATCTGTGAAAATTTCAATTGTCTAGCTACCACGGTTTATGAGATACAGCCTGGTGACAGACAGACGGACGGATGGACAGAAAGCGAAGTCTCAGTAATAGGGTCCCGTTTGGCACCCTTCGGGTACGGAACCCTAAAAAGCATTACGTACTATAAACTGTGGTTAGTGCCCGATATGTCTGGATGTTTATCGCATGTTTAATAGAGTATGTGATCATGTGTACGTAGGCAAGGGTTCGGAGGCTTTCGGCCCATTGGCTCGTAATGACGGAAATCTGCCCGGACCGCCGGCCACTTGACCGTGGTCGAGGCGATCGTCACTGCCTGACAATTATCACAATGTTTTACCAATTGCACCAGTAAGTTTGCCTAGTTCTTTGCAACCTCATACATACATTACAGGTTCAGTTCACAGTGAGCCACAAGAACTTTGCTAATGCCCCATTAGCTCTTATTGTTCTTGCGACAATTACTTACAATTGATAATTTATTGTCGCTTTTTATAAGATCTAGTTCCTGTAGTTCTAGTATCTAGCATTATTTCCAACGATAATCTGTGACTAGAACTAAAGGTTAGTTAACGGTACGAAAACGTCTTCCCTATCGATTCAGTTAATAAATCGGTGGGGCGTGTAATTTCTTTGTCTTTTTAATGGGATTAGTTCTGTATAAATGTTATATTAAATTGCTTATCACTTCATAGATGGCACAGGCATATTTGACGTCTATTTTTATAAAATATTCCATGTAAGTAAATGAGCCCTCTTAATGCCCCCACCGAGGGGCACTGGCCTTTACCCAAATCATTGAATGCAGTTTGGTTTTTGTTTCACGAACTTATTTTGTTTGTTTCGGTTGCCTTATGCCTCGTCTTACGCTAGCCACTTGCCGCAAACGTAAAATGTACCTACTACAAGTCTACGCACACTGAACTGAACTATCAAACCACATGGGACGGCTTGTAGAGGTTTGGCAAGCGTATAAGGTACCTTCAATCAAATGTAAGTGATATCAAATACCTTCGGCAATCACCGGCGCAGTCGATACGGTATTGAGACAAGGCGTAACGCGGTTCCCTCGGCTGACTGCGCACAGACAGGCGGACGAATGAAAAATTTGACATTTGGTAACCAACACCTCGTCATCGGGACATCTGATACCGATGCTCAAAGGCTAAAAGCCTCGGACATGCTCGAAAAGTATCGCGGTATGAACAATGGTTTTCGGTGTTTTGAGGATAAATATCAGTCGTTAACCACCTTAGAGATGAACTTTCCGATGAACAAGAGGATTTAAGATTGTTATTCTGAATACAATGAATACAAATTCGAAATGGTAGGGAAGCTTTAGGTAATTGATTCTAGATAGAAAGGCATACAAGGTAGGAATGTAGAGTGTGTATTATGATTAAGACAACCAGTTCCGATAATATCCGACATATCGTAGTACCTCTTAGATTATTCTTAGTTCTTCTTTCTCTTTCCGTATCCATTCGGCCATGCATGTTACATACAATCTATTATTTCGTCACATGTTCCTATTTCCCAACTTGCGGTATTATCCGCACGCCGCTTATGTCAGCAGGTGCGACAGATTACTGCACCTTTTTGCGGTCTCACCACACGTATGTTCCGTGTCAACCAGAAATCTTCGATTACAGTCACACCAGAAGTGCTCGGATAGCGCTTTCTCACACTAATTCCTCATTAATCGTATCATTACTTGTGGATAGTCGGCATAGTTGCGCGGGTAACATGAGAGGCTGGGAGTGCGGGGCGCGGCCTTCCTACTTCTCAATTTACAAGTTGGATAATTTGTATCTAAAAGGTTAATGGTATTTTAAGATTAAATGAGCTTTATTACTTTTTTTAGAGCAGACTGTAATGTTACCAAGTTAATGACTTATATTTTAACTTCAGTTGATGGCTATTTCTATATTTCCCTTGCTGAGTTTCGGACGTAGTTTCAGCGCGAAACAACAGGCTTTTATGTTATATTCTGAGATTAGTAGGTTAGTTTACCTCTACAAGTTTACCTCTACAAGTTTACCTCTACAAGTTTACCTCTACAGGTTTACCTCTACAAGTTTACTTCTACAAGTTTACCTCTACAAGTTTACCTCTACAAGTTTACCTCTACAGGTTTACCTCTACAAGTTTACTTCTACAAGTTTAACTCTACAAGTTTACCTCTACAAGTTTACCTCTACAAGTTTACCTCTTCAAGTTTACCTCTACAAGTTTACCTCTACAAGTTTACCTCTACAAGTTTACCTCTACAAGTTTACCTCTACAGGTTTACCTCTACAAGTTTACCTCTACAAGTTTACCTCTACAGGTTTACCTCTACAAGTTTACTTCTACAAGTTTAACTCTACAAGTTTACCTCTACAAGTTTACCTCTACAAGTTTACCTCTTCAAGTTTACCTCTACAAGTTTACCTCTACAAGTTTACCTCTACAAGTTTACTTCTACAAGTTTACCTCTACAAGTTTACCTCTACAGGTTTACCTCTACAAGTTTACCTCTACAAGTTTACCTCTACAGGTTTACCTCTACAAGTTTACTTCTACAAGTTTAACTCTACAAGTTTACCTCTACAAGTTTACCTCTACAAGTTTACCTCTTCAAGTTTACCTCTACAAGTTTACCTCTACAAGTTTACCTCTACAAGTTTACCTCTACAAGTTTACCTCTACAAGTTTATGCAGAACTTGTTAGTGAGATAAAAGATTTGATGCTGCATTTGGATACAAGTAGGTATATCTCGAAAGAAGAGATCAACTTCCATATTATTTTATGCAATAGTTGACGAACCTCTCCCACCCTTTCTAGTATTATGTAACCCCGCGATGATGGCAGCTTCGGCATCAAGCAGCCAATGTTTGTATGCCGGACGCGGAGCAACTTCGGCATCAAGCAGCCAATGTTTGTATGCCGGACGCGGAGCAACTACGGCATCAAGCAGCCAATGTTTGTATGCCGGACGCGGAGCAACTTCGGCATCAAGCAGCCAATGTTTGTATGCCGGACGCGGAGCAACTACGGCATCAAGCAGCCAATGTTTGTATGCCGGACGCGGAGCAACTTCGGCATCAGGCAGCCAATGTTTGTATGCCGGACGCGGAGCAACTTCGGCATCAAGCTGCCAATGTTTGTATGCCGGACGCGGAGCAACTTCGGCATCAAGCAGTCAATGTTTGTAGGCCGGACGCGGAGCAACTTCGGCATCAAGCATCCAATGTTTGTATGCCGGACGCGGAGCAACTTCGGCATCAAGCAGCCAATGTTTGTATGCCGGACGCGGAGCAACTTCGGCATCAAGCAGCCAATGTTTGTATGCCGGACGCGGAGCAACTTCGGCATCAAGCAGCCAATGTTTGTATGCCGGACGCGGAGCAACTTCGGCATCAAGCAGCCAATGTTTGTATGCCGGACGCGGAGCAACTTCGGCATCAAGCAGCCAATGTTTCTATGCCGGACGCGGAGCAACTTCGGCATCAAGCAGCCAATGTTTGTATGCCGGACGCGGAGCAACTTCGGCATCAAGCAGCCAATGTTTGTATGCCGGACACGGAGCAACTTCGGCATCAAGCAGCCAATGTTTGTATGCCGGACGCGGAGCAACTTCGGCATCAAGCAGCCAATGTTTGTATGCCGGACACGGAGCAACTTCGGCATCAAGCAGCCAATGTTTGTATGCCGGACGCGGAGCAACTTCGGCATCAAGCAGCCAATGTTTGTATGCCGGACACGGAGCAACTTCGGCATCAAGCAGCCAATGTTTGTATGCCGGACGCGGAGCCAATAAAACAGCATTCATTTACAAGATTTTGTAAACATAAAAGGGTAAATTTACATTTTGATATTCGCAAGTGCTTTAGGGAGTAAAGTGTCGTTCGCTCCCTAAAATGTTAAAACATCAATTTGCATATGCTTTGAGTTAAATAAACGACACTTTCGGAGTACTTTCGACGAAACATATCTGAGGGATAGAGCTTCAATGTAATAAAATAAGTACTCGATTACGTCTTGTCTCTCTATAATACATATGTAAGTATATAACATATTAGGTATAACATTTAATTTCATGATGATTGATTAATTTGTCATTTCGTTTACTTTCCTGCAACTTGTACACTCCTCAAAATAGGTACTGGTCGCAGCCATCGATCGCTGTAAAATACTGTAACCTGACCAATGCCTCCACCTGCAATACCTACTTAGATTGACAGGACTTAAATAATGCTTATTGTGGTTGGAACATACTCGTATAAAATACTTGTCTACAACCTCTCTCAAATCTGTCGTTTTAAATTTCAACTGTGAAGATTATGGCAAGCGTATCTCGGCAAATTACATTAAGCACCCACACATCTACGCATAAACACACACCTCATTCGCTAAAACTCTAAAATGTCTATTTGCATACGCTTTGAGTAATAAACGGGCACTTTCTGATGAGAGCGGAGTTTTGCAAGGGGGTGTCACGTGGTGCGAGAGGGGGGTGCGAGGGGGAGGGGCGTAATCAGCGTAATGCCAATCATGCAAATGTCGAGATCCGACTGAAAGCCTCAACCGTTCGTTTCAGGAGTTAAAATGGAGATCCACTTAGGGCGGCACGCGGCACACATACGTAAGTGGTGACGGTTGTGTTGGATGAATAAAGTGTTTAGTGAGGACTAGGGACGATTAGTGTAGCTTCTGTATTGGGCATGTGTACATAGTTAGATAGATGCTAGTATGATTTAGTTCATAAATAGTTAATTAACTACATTAAATTTACAGTATCTTTAAATAGTAACTACTGGGACGTAATCCTCTCGACACATTTTATAAGGTCATTTCATAAATCAATTTGAATTTAATTTGTTTCCTTAAAATCGAAACAGGGAGGTTATCAAGTAATAGAAAACCATTGCGAAATCTATTCAATTTCATCGCCGTTTCTAAATTCTATCAAAGCGGAGTTAACTCCAACGCATCCGTCTACTCGAATATTAAGCGTAAATACTTACTCTCTATTAAAGGGTGCTAAAAGCAATATGGCTGCTAGCTTATCCGCTTCAGAACAATTAATACTGGAACCGCCATCCACCCACTTACACTGTCGAAGTTTTCAGGCTTGCATTATTTTCTATGTGTAAAAGTACCTGTTGTGCTGCCCAGTCTTTTTTTTAAGTTCGTTTGCAAAGGTAATCTGTTTACAGTTGTAGCTGTTATATGATTCCTTAATTTCTTTATTGTGCTACATAAAACAGACATACAGACAGAGATTTTAATAGAAAACACGTACAAAAGCGAGCTTATCTCTAACAAGTGGTATATTTGTAGTTCTATATCTCGCCCCCACAACAAATATAAACTGACAGTATGCCACATATCATGTTCCCATATAAATCTGAGAAGCTCGAACTAGCGAAATGTCTAATTTATAGAGACAGTATGCGCAGACTGTCAGCCGTGATGAGAACGAACGAACGCCTAAGGAAGAAAGGTTTCATTAGAGGGTGGTTCCATTACTAATTGTTCTTGGTTTCCGCGCTTCCCGTGTTTGTCGTAATTTGGTATTCAGCGCGCAGCGCGGGAGGAGGCAGCGAGCGGGCCCGGCTAATGTTGCCACTTTTAAATATTAAAATTAGATTGTCACCTCGAAAGAAGTATCGCAAATTGGTTATAAATACTTTACACATTGGATCTGGTGATGAGGGCTGAACTCCTCTTGATTATTTATTACTTTACTAAATTTGGCTTTACTAGAGACAGTTATAAAGGGAAGTTATAAATGTGTACCTACCTAATAACTTTGTTGATGGGAAGCGTATCTCAATAATTTTTTTAGAAGTTTGCTATACACATTTGGGTCACATACAACCATGAAATATGCACGCCGAGGATTCATGCATTTCTAGATTCCTACCCATTTACAACTCAACCCACGATACAATCAAAGTTTCAGGTTTCAATAATAAGATCTCAAAAATTTTGGAGTAGGATAAAAAAACATCCATCAAAATCAGCCCATCAAAAAATTCCTCGCGCTTATTGTGTACACAAGTACAAATCATAGTAGGTATGTAGATATTTCATTAATTACCTTCAAAGACAGGACTGTCACGCCTAGAAGTAATGACAGGTAAGTAGGTACAAGTGGCTGTAGTACATCGAGCGACTTGTGAAAGCAGTGAAAAGGTACGAATTACCGGAATTAACATATCAAACGCTCCTTCGTTACGCGCTACACCACCCCGTTTTGTTGTACCGCTCCTGAAGAGTCCTGATACTGGTTATAGAGAGTTTTCTTTTCTGTGGGGTTGTTATGTTTTCATCAGAGTCATAATTCATAATTTCTTTATTGCACACAAACAGTTACATAACACAATATAAAACATAGAAAACGTGTACAAAGGCGAGCTTATCTCTAATAAGAGATCTCTTCCAGCAAACCAAATAAGGATAAGATAGGTCATTGGGAGATGGTTTAGCCTTAGTACGCCTCGTGAACCCGTGAGCCAGTGTGATGGAGAGCTCAACGTTACTCACTTAAGCTTACACTTAAAGACCTGCGCCCCTCGGTGGCACATTGGGCTACATATATATTTGATAATAGGATTGAATGACTTAAAGTTGGCACAAGTTTCCCTCTGCCACCCCGTATGGAGAAACATATAACGTTTCAATCCAGTCACTCTATGTGAATGATCGGCATGAGGTTTCCTGTTATGAACTAAGCAGCTAACGCTCGCTGCTGCTGTCTGGTAGCAACGGGTTCTGTTTGAAAACGAACGTTTTTTTATTATTATTTGTGTTTCTATCATCTTCAGTCGAAGAAGGTTTCTCGGAGCCTCTGATGGTAAAACTATCATGAGCTCTAGTTCGCAGTAAATGGCAACAGCACTCCGCCGGCATTCGTACAAATAAATGACATTTTAAATTGGACTCCCAAGCCTCGCCGCGACGATCTCGCTCCGGGGCGTTTTTACAAATTCTTACTGCAATTCTAACTAGACATTTGTGATTTAGCTCCTTCTTTACAGCGACGCTGCGGTGTTTCGTTTGTTCTTGTTTCAGGAAATGAAGTTATTCATAACTGGGTGACGTGACGTGAACTTTGATGCTCTACCTGAAAAACAAAAGCCATTGTAATAAATAAATGCTTTATTTTTGACGGTTTCTGCTAGAGTGTGACAGTTTCTTTGAGGTACCTAAATACGAAGAACAGTGCCTGCGATTTGGGAGGCGACACGAACTATACTAACTAAACTAATTAAAATTGTGTGTTTGAAAATGGAATCTGTGGCCACCGCGCAAGAGCTGTCGGATTTGAAGGTTGCCAGTTTAATGCCTTTAGTTCCTCTAGTTTAGTGGTTTTGACACCTCCCAAATAGCCCCCATAGTTTCACAAAGTATTTGGTAGGGTTGCTTAATGATAGATATTACTGAGCTATCTGAAAATTAAGAAACCATAATTGAATCCCAGTTATTGAATTGACTAAACATAACATGTATGTTATTGATTGAATATCAGTCTGCGTATTCTCTTAGGTAGGTAGACCCAGAAAGGATGTAGCCGTAGTGTATTATGGAAATACAGTTTCTGCTGCCATGTTTCAAGTTGCGATCGTTTTTTACAAAGTTTTCCCCTATTTCGTTATTCCTGTACACGGTAAGCCACAGATAGAGATTCATACTTATCTAGTGTCTATCCTCGACTGACTCTCTGTTAATGAGTCTATGTGCAAACATCACGCGAGCTGGCTTACCATGCCACAGGTCCCAATTCGAATCCCGGCTGGCAAGTGTTACATGTTTGTGACGTCGCTGTTTCTGTTTTGGGGTCAGACGGTACGTGTGCCTGTATGTAAAAGTTATGTTAACATCATTGATTTAGCCAACATAATTATCACTGACTATTTCATAAAACTTGTCCTCCTGTTACCAGCCCAGACAAGACTCTAACTCTCTTACTCTCTCGTAAGAGTCCTTAATTCATAGTTCAATCATATTTTTAAGTTATAATAAAGTATATCGTGCTGTAGACTCAGTTCCCAATAAACAAACAAATAAACAAACTCTCTATCAAACGTAATGTAAACCTTGTACATAATATACCTCAACCAAACCGTCTGTATCAAATACCTAATAATATTTTCCTAAATAAGAAGGCTCGGTTCGCCCTCGTGGGTGTGTCCCCACCTCGAGGCTTCGTTAAACGTTCGCTAAACGGTTGGGCGGCCCGCCCTACACACTTCACTTCCACGTTAACCCAACCAACCACTGCCACCCGCCCCAACTTCAACTCTATAAACGCTGGATTAGAATGCGTTTTGGATACAAGAAGCTTCTTAGTGTGGAACTCTATCGCAGTTAGGTAAGTGTACCTAGTTAAACGTTGTCATACCTATTCGGTTGGTAGGGCGGTCCCTTCGAGTACATATTTAGGCCTGATGTACCTATTCAGATATTAGATGAGACATAAAGAGGAATCGTGAACATCAAAATATCGTGGTGAAAACAATGAACTTTTTATTTTTTGTTTTTTTAGTTTACTTAGATCTTAGATCCTGTGCTACAGCCAGCCATATTTTTTGTATGTCTGCATTTTTATAACCTGTTTTTTGTCCCTTATTTTATTGTCTGTTTGTGTCGATTTAGTTTTAACTGTTATGTCACAAGCATGTATGTTTATAATAAATAAATCAATATACAACCACCAAGACTCTGTAGGTGGTCTGAGCTCAGGGTTACTTCATTAATACGTCTAGTATTCATATATTTTTTATCTAGCCTAACATCAACGTAAACCAGCCTTTATTCAATATCTCTAATATCCTCCCTTATATCTTGCAATCGTGATGTAACTTTGTAATGCATTGTGTCAAATATAATAATTCACCAAGTTAAAAACTTAAAAAAAAACGACTTCTTGATCTTTTACTTCCCCCCAGTTTCTAGACGCTGATCACAGGTCACGATTGGCTGATGGCGGCACGGCTAAAATCAGTTAATCGCTCTGTTAGCTAATCGTAACATTTGATCAGCGTCTCAGAAACCGGGGGATAGTCCTGTCCGCGTGGACATCACAAGTCACAGAAAGGCAAAAATATGTAATTTTGGATACCTGGATGACAGTATTTTCTATGTAGAAACCTAAATACTTACTGGAACGATTCCTGATTTTCAAATGATGGGACCAACCTGAAAGTCCATTCTTTCATATAAAAAAAAAAGATTTTTTAAAATCGGTTAAGAAATAATACCAATTTCGAGGTAACACACATCTGTTAAAAATTGATTGTGACGTTGGTTAAACGATCATTTAAAAGGTATCAGGATTAACCTCGAAAATAGAGAGCCTCCAGATATTATAATCTCCGTTGACAATGCTTTCAAGAGATGATGATTCGACCATATCTCGTCGGCAATGCACTGCACCTTGGAGACGTGATAAGAATAACACCCCTTTATATTCTAGTCACAGTACATTTATTCTGTCCATTATTCTGTCCATCATAATCAATCAGCTAGTGGGCAAAAGCCTATACCAGCCTTTTTGACGCCATCCTCACGCACTTCCATCCCGCCTCCGCTTCATATTGAATGAAAGAACTGAAATGAAGCCTAAACATTTTAACAGACATAAAATCTACATTTTATATAGAATGTTAGAACATACACAAATAATTCTACATAATAGTTATACCCAAAGTATATGTACCTACATATGTATGTATGTATTCTCCTATCTTTCTTTTCTATCAGCGTTAATTCCCCATCTCGACATAATGCGGCCCATTACGACGTGAGAGCTCAATTTGGCCGTAATGTCGGACGATTCAGCTGAAAAAGCTCTTTATTGAGTGGGCAACGAGTACCATTGCCCCACCCAATAAAAAACAACTCAAATACCAACCACTTAAAGGTTAAAATAGCTCTACGGATAGCAAAGACGTTTTGATCTAAGTGCGAGCAAACGGTGGCTGTTTATACCATTTCGTAATGCATGTAGGGAAGCTCTTCTTCCTTTGTGATTAGAGTGGTTTTTATTTGTGGAAGGGCAGGTGGTGTGGTGTGGAGACGGTGGCCTCCCCCTCTCTCCTGGGATGCGATTAATAACCCTGGACTGAGTAAAAGTTGTCGAGACAGGGACTAACTTACGGGCTAAATAACTCTTAGTGGAGGAGAGATGTATTATTACGTCGACTACGTATCTGTTGTTATTGTTGCTATATTAGCTAGCTTACAACGCACATTTGGGTTTTAACGATTTTGTTTTTTTTACAACCCACTCTCATTGATCGAACTGTTTACAAAAAGTACTGTTCTAGAATTGTAACTAGATCTTATTAGAATTCCAGACTCTCAAAACCAGTACTTTTTAACCGACTTCCCAAAGGAGGAGGTTTACAATTCGTCCGGATGTTTGTTTTTTTTTATGTATGTGCCTCGATAGCGCCTAAACGGATGGACCGATTTGGAAAATTATTTTTTTGTTTGAAAGGGTTTACCTTCCCATTGGTCCCATTGACACCAGGTCAGGATCTGATGATGGGATCCTGGAGAAATCGAGGGAACTCTTCAAATATTATAGGCAGACCTATAGTGATTTTTGTGTTTTTCATAATAACTCGTGCAAATGCACATGGTAAGCATAATATTGTGATGCGGAACTGCTGATGAAGACCACATATGGCCACCAGATCTGCTCAATACGAGGTACAAATACAATGCGTGGCTGACGGGCAGGCAACGCATAGCCTAAACCGGTGGACCTAGAGCCATGAAACTTTGTACAGAGGTTCCTTAGTAGCGTGGGGTAGCCCTGATATGGGATTTGACTAAATTAATTCCCCAAGGGGGGGATAAGGGGTTACAGTTTGTATTAAATCAATCTAATCAAATAGGGTTTGTGGAAGTCGGTTTTTTCTAAAGTTTACTTTTTGTTTCAATTATCTCATTAGAATCACGAGCTTCTGTGGCATAGGACTTGTACTTACTTGTTCTCAGACTGTAAACATCAATGTCTACTAATGCTCCTTTAATTCCCTGTAGTACTAGTCAGCCAGAAACCTCCGTGCGATGTTTTTTTTGCACGCCTAGTTAATAAGGGTCTACTGGATCGTGAAATATTACAAATTGCGACCCCTCCCCTCGCCCCCTCGTGTCCCCTCAGTCTCCCTTCACCCTCCACAGTTTTTCATCGCCTTTTTCATGCCGTCCGGGGTGCTCTATCATCAACGTGTTAAATGAAGATACATATTTGTTTATCAAGCGAAGTCGATAGGTTTTGTAGACACTTTACTTTCTTGATTACTTCAGTTTCTTTTACTAGTTAATTATGGTCTACCCAGACTTTGGTCCGACTTAGACTAGAATACTACGAACGCGACTCAACAATTTCACAGGATAATTGTGATATTACCCTAAAGAGAGTGTATGGAGTTGTGAAAGTTTAGTGTTGACGCACGTTCAAAGCAGTGGCCCTTACGAAGTATTTTACCTTACAAAACATATTAAGAGGATCGTGTACTCGCGAGCTTCCATACAAAAAGCGGTAACGTTTTCCACCCCTTAAACCTTGTCCGATTTTTACATTTTTTTTACATGTTTGAGATACTATGGAAAACTATGCTCGTACGTTTTAATTTTTTTGAAATGATGTATATTTTAGGAAATATAAGAACATAACCCAGTCCATATAAAAATATAAGTTCCAATATTTCCTAAAATACATAATATTTCAAAAAAATCAAAACGTACGAGCATAGTTTTCCATAGTATCTCAAACATGTAAAAAAATTGTGAAAATCGGACAAGGTTTAGGGGGTGGAAAACGTTACCGCTTTTTGTATGGAAGCTCGCGAGTACACGATCCTCTTAAGTATGAATGGCCTCGCGATTATTTACAACTTTCCTAACTCCGATTGACTCCGACATCCAAAGCGAGAAGCGGCTACGACGCAAGACGCTGTTAGCTTCGAGCTCTACCCAATGCACACAGTTCGGGTATAATACTATTAACGGATATTCTTGCGTTAATTTAAACTCTATTTATTATCCACGCTCGAAAGACCACGATCGTTCGCGTTTCTACTTCTAATTGAATAGTAACGTAACAAAATCACTCGCGATGGGATCAATCAATTCCAAAGGCGAACTTTATAAGAGCGGACTGAACGCGGCGTATGGAATTGGGAAAGTGAATTAAGCCCCACAAACTGGTTATATCAATCATAAACTTATTCGATTAATTACGTTTTGCGGAGTTAATAGCGACATCTAATATTGAGCGTAGGGATGGGAATCGGCTGTCTATTACATGCTACGTTGTCGATACTCTCGCCTATTTTACGCACAGAAAGATCAGCTCTATTCTTATTATATATTAATTTCGCTTAGTGAAGAGGCAGTGAAAAATGTTTTATGTCTTTTTTAAATGGATAGATAAGTGTATTATCCAATTTTCAGATTTCAAGTTACCTTTATTTGTATTATTTGTTGTACTGATAGCCCCTTAATTGCCTTAATCTTGAATAAAGAAAGTTTAAAGACTAAAGACATTTTATGTAATAATTAAGATATGCGAGGGAATACTGTTTCTACACAAAAATACGGCCACATCAGCCATCGCTATCCTTGGTGACCATAACAAGAAAACCCTTCCACTTCTAGTCACATCGTCATAAGTCATCGACATCACGGGACAACACTCGGAGACCCATTTCGGCGGTGTCATTAGGCAGCCTGCGTTAATGATTAATGCGGCGCCGCTCATGCCCCCCCTCTCCTACGCGACACCCCCCCCTAAGCCTCCCTCAAATAAAACCCAAACCAGCACTTAATCGACGCTAGCTACCCCTTTTGATGGAACGCTCCAGCGCTTCTCGCTTTGTCCTCCGGCCTTATTTTTGTTATTTGCCAATGGACTTATAGTGTTCGTGACTACCCAGCCGAGACGAGATGATCGAGTGCTGCGGAACGCTTATGCGAGCCTTATTCGCCTGACGCTATCTATTTTTGCAAGCGTTTAGTAGCACTAAAGCCTTCGAGATGAAGTCCTCACACACAAACTCAATAAACAATTCAAATCGAGACAGCGCGAGTTCCTCTGCGAGTTAATGATGAATAGTCCCGCTGATCGAATACTCCATTATCTAAGCACAACTTTATATTTTTCGTGTTATCATCGGCGTATAATGAGTTGGTCGTGTTCGTTTTGGGTCCGTCACCCGCTATCGGCGTCTGAGCCGCCGCCGCCGCCTGCCATCCATCATCCACGACGACTAATTGCCTGCTACCTTCCCTCGCTCTTATCCTTTTGATTCGTCCTCGCTCGACCCGAGGACCCGGGCAGTCGGGTACCCGAGATGAGTTACAGCGGCGTAATTGCTTGACCGGCGCGATGCGGCCGCGGCTTCTTGATTGCGGATTTATAAATGTTGCTGCAAAAAGGCTGTTACAGCATTTTGTTTTGATCGGATTTGAACGATTTTTCATGCAGACCGTTCACACTGGAGAGAAAATGAACTCCCAGGGCAAATTCTGTACATACCTTGTTTGTGAATCCATGTAATCCCCTATGAATGAAAAAGATATCCCAACAAAACATGCATACGCATATACAAAAACGCCAGTCTCGCAGCCTGCGCAGTTTATTCTACCGTAAAAAGTTGTGAGATCTAATTTTAAACCAAGTCGGATAATTTAACCAGTATCTGTGTATGGTAGAATCTTTCCAACAACTTTATTATCGTATACTGTTAAGTAACTACCTAATTAGTTAACTAATAACATTTATAGTGATCGGATCAATATAAGACATCTTTATTTCTTCAATAATAATTAGAATGACTTGGCAATCGCACGTAGAAAAGTTGTCGACTATAGGACCGTGTGTGCAACGTAATGTACCTATTGCTCTCGCTCCGAAATAATTCGTTGTTTTCTTATTAGTTAAGTTTATCTTTATTTAGAGATGTGTTGTGTTGAGTAATAATATTCATTTGTGCTCTGGGTGCTATAGAGTGGTCAGTTGAGCGCGATTGCCAAGTTATTCTAATTATTATTGAAGAAATAAAGATGTCTTATATTGATCCGATCACTATAAATGTTATTAGTTAACTAATTAGGTAGTTACTTAACAGTATACGATAATAAAGTTGTTGGAAAGATTCTACCATACACAGATACTGGTTAAATTATCCGACTTGGTTTAAAATTAGATCTCACAACTTTTTACGGTAGAATAAACTGCGCAGGCTGCGAGACTGGCGTTTTTGTATATGCGTATGCATGTTTTGTTGGGATCTCATTTCTTTTTGTAAGTAACTTTCCTTTCTTAGGGTACCGTACCCGAAGGGTGCCAAACGGGACCCTATTACTGAGACTTCGCTGTCCGTCTGTCCGTCCGTCCGTCTGTCACCAGGCTGTATCTCATGAACCGTGGTAGCTAGAAAGCTAAAATTTTCACAGAATGTGTATATCTGTTGCCGCACCAACCACAAATACTGAAATACGAGAGATATTGCAAATTAAAGGGGGCCCCGATACAAGGGACGTGTTTAGATACACTTACGCATTTCAAAATGGAGATCTTGACTGAAACTGTTTATTTATTGTCATAGCAACCATGTCATAGATACTTATACTACACATTTAAAGCTACATATTGCAACGAGTACCGTAAAATAATCTACCTATGTATTTTTAAGCATATCTCATTTTAAGTGAAATGTAATTTCTTATGAGAATAAAGTTCTTTAAACCTAAACCTATTTAAATATGATAGCATATTTCGCGTCAACCCACATGGTTGTGGTTAGCCGGGGCGGTATGATGTAGACTCTCAATCCGGAGGTCGTCGGTTCAAATCTCGTGAAGGAATAAACTTTTTAAATTTTCTTTTTGTTTATTTTTTTATTGTTTTGAGTGCTTTTGATTTGTTGTACGATGGTACGGTACCCTTCGTGTGCGATACCGACCCGCACTTAACCGATTATTTCTTTTCGGGTACTATTTCTTGTGCGTTAGCTACCGACTTTCTCAAAGCCAACTCCCTATCTCTATGGGCTCTTCTCTGTGGCTTTGATGTTACGATTTGTGACAAGTCTGGGCGGTGAATTATATAAATATAAATCATACCTCAAACCAAACTATACCGCGATTCAGGAAATGCACACCTAGCGACATCTAATGGGGAATAGCGATATTAGACAATATTGTAACCGCTTTATTTAAATCATAGCTGGAACCAAACCATACCGCGAGTCAAGATACACATAGCGACATCTAATGGGGAATAGCGATGAATCGAAGTAGTCGTGTACTGAGCTTATTGATAATTAATATATTATGAAATTGGGGCTAAAATTGCGCAATGTTTGAGTTTTCCTTGGCTTTGCAGGCTAAACTTTAACCATGCTCAAAATTTTAAGCTTGTGGGTTCGCTAGAAGTAACCTTTAGAGTTTTCATGATCGTGAATCAGTGAGTCAGTGAGTGTCAAAATTGAGGAACTTTGAATTGCTGTACCTTCAACTCTACTGGTTCAAATTTATTGAAATTTTGAGAATATGTCTTATGACATGGTGCCTTTTAGCCGCCGGGAATTCAGGTTTCTATCTTTATCCACAACGGATTAACAGGTAGGTCAAATATGCTCTGAATGGCTTCCTGTAAAGGATGTTACTGCTGCGCCCGTATGTTTTACTCTTTGCTCGACTTGGCTTGGGGGCGCTACCGCGCCCCCAGATGATACTCCAGAGAATTTGGTACCTAAATATTGTATGAGTGACTTATTAATTTTACTGTCGTAGTATGTGAATGAGCCCTAATTCCTAACATTATTTGACGTCATTACTCGTATATTCTCGGTGATTAAGAACACTTCTCGCGCTTGTGTTGTTCCGAGTTTCGATGGTAGTTTGACCACCCTTCATTCGGTCGGTGTTAGCGAGCGAGCCGCTAATGTGTTCTGAAGTAGCGTACATTTTCGTATTACAGTAGTAACGTGTATGCGGTAAACGCACATAAAGGCGTGAGTAACGCGTATCCTCCACGGTGCTATGTCGCGTAAGGAAGAGGCCGAGAGGGCCGTTCCTGACGCATCATTTGATTTTATTCTTAGCAAATTTTGCCCAATATCGGCCGGGGAGCGAAGGGTCGAAGTGAGTAACGTCACTCCAATCGCCAGCTGGTATATCTCTATCATGGGTAGTTCGCTCGGACTCACTTCTTTTGGGACCGATCGCAGCCATGTAGTAGTATTCATATCGTGTAGTGTAACAGTACTACAGTATACAGTAATGAAGAGTTTATTATTATGTGAGGTTCCCCTCATTGGAGTGGGGTGAACAGCAGGTCTGCTGAGGTCGCTATTATATTTCCTGTAATGCCTGCAATTTCTGACATCAAGCTCCTGAATTAGCTTGAGTCGAGGATAAATCGGTTGGAGGTAACGCCTAAGACGGGTGTTAGTTTCGTCAGACATCGAATTTGAAAGAATCCTCAATTGAACTTAAACGGAATGTCACCCCTATTACGGCACAAAAATTCTGTATCAAATAGGAACGGTTCCCATTAGAGCACATTAGTGGTGCGCTGGCGCAGGTGTCGCCGCGTTGGACACGCTACTGTGACAGTGGCCCGCCGTCATTTAGCTCCCGACTCCCGACTACAAGTAGCCCCTAACTTCTACCGAACTGCCGACTGCTGTATTACATTACATCGCTTTGTCTAGTACAATTCTACGGTAGGGTGGAGTTGTGCGTCTCGCCGTACCTACGTTATATTAGGTATTGTTTGCCATAGAATCTAATCTGCCTAATTCATAAAATTTTCAGACCCCACCCTTACTAAAATGTGCTTTGTTATTTCTCCCAAACACTCTCAAGGTGACAGAGAAAGACGAACTTTAAACGGCATTTTAGTTAAAATAGGTTTACAGGACGTTTATGAATAAGGACGTATGTTTGACGTGAGGTATCCGAAGCAAGGCAATACACAAAGGCGGGTGTATCTCTAGTAAGAGATCTCTTCCAAGAAATTAAGTTAGGATGAGAAAAGTGGATTGCTGAGCAGGGGTAGACCTGTACAACGTGTACCTAAATGAATTAACGCAAAATGAGAAACTGCTTTGTTAGGAACAACATTCATTAAGAAACCAATTTGATCAGAGCAACTTTATTTTTCACTTCCCAGTACATTTTGGGCTGAGTTGCTCTGATCAATTCGGTTTCATAATGAAAGTTGCTCAGAATGATGTCTCTGTAGTTTCTCATTTTGCGTTAATTCATTTACACCTTATGTATGTGCATAATAATTGTTAAAATATGTCCCAGTTCCTTTATTTCAACACCACAAGCCATGCATTCAGTAATTGTGTGTTTCGTTCGTTACCAATCGAGGCGGAGGAGAGCGGCACGCACGCACATGTCACTCGTAATGAAACTTGTGACATGCGAATGACGATTGTTCACCGTTTGATTTTGGGCTCATTACCCCACTGGCTCAGGAGGTTTTAAAATGGAGAAGCCATCTTTAGGCTTACTCTTCTGCCCAGCTATAGAAGATATTCAGGCACTATTCTTTGTTTTTCTAAATTATCACTGTGTTGCCCGGTCTTGTGATGTATGCGTTTGTTGCAACGACAATCTCACCCCCTAAAATTATAGAATTTCATTTGTTAGGCAAAACGAAATAGCGTCACGATTTTCCCATACGGGGTGGTAGAGGCACCCAGCCGCCCAGGCGCCTCCAGTCCTGAATATTCCGAGTTCTCGTAGCATTAGGCCTCAAGATGGGGACCATTTGTCAACTGTACGAATATTAGCGTCACACTTTCGCCCAATTTGCTGGCGGTTTTCGTAATGCGACGTTTTGATTGCCTCTGTCGCTGAAATTACTGTAATTACTGTAATTCCTTTAGGTTTACGTTTGTTGGCTTTTAATATCGGCGGTATCGTCTGATTTGATTTCTGTTAAACTTATTTATACACTAGCGTCACGCCTTCTCCCATACAGGGTGGCAGAGGCACAGGTACATACTGTGAAATTATGTATTATTAACCGACTTCCCAAAGGAGGAGGTTTACAATTCGGTCGGATGTTTTTTTTTTTTTTTTTATGTATGTTCCCCGATAGCGCCTAGACGGATGAACCGATTTGGAAAATTATTTTTTTTGTTTGAAAGGTTTACCTTCCCATTGGTCCCATTGACACCAGGTCAGGATCTGATGATGGGATCCTGGAGAAATCGAGGGAACTCTTCAAATAATATAGGCAGACCTATAGTGATTTTTGTGTTTTTATAACTCGTGCATTTACTCACGGTAAGCATAATATTGTGATGCGGAACTGCTGATGAAGACCACATATGGCCACCAGATCTGCTCAATACTAGGTACAAATACAATGCGTGGCTGACGGGCAGGCAACGCATAGCCTAAACCGGTGGACTTAGAGCCATGGAAGTTTGTACATGGGTTCTTTAGTAGCGTAGGGTAGCACTGAGATGGAATTTGACAAAATTAAGTCCCCAAGGGGGGGGGGGGGGGGATAAGGGGTAACAGTTTGTATTAAAATCAATCTAATCAAATTGGGTTTGTGGAAGTCGGTTTTTTCTAAAGTTTACTTTTTGTTTCATTTATTTTACTAAAAGTATTTATTTATTTAGCGTCTGATCGCTTTGTTTATTTGTTTATTTGGGAACTGAGCACACAGCACAATATAAAAAATGTACAGCACAATAAGTAACTTATACCTAGGCCTATTAGGGGCTCTTATTATACTAACATTACATTTTAACATTTTGCAAATACCGTTCATACATTTTATTTTTTTATTTTAATAAAAGTTTTAAGAGATATTTATCTAGAAGTTAAGAGGGAGGGGGAGGTGCGAAGTGTGTGTGAGGGTGTGTGTGCGTGAGCATGTGTGGATGTGTGTGTTGTAGTAATATAATAGAGAGAAAATGAATTGTTTTTGACAAAAAAAAAACAATGTTTCATTGATTTAGTGGTGGTGCAAAGATCAACTTCATATTCTTTTGAAAAAGGCCAGGAGAGTGATGGAATATGTCTAGACCGGAAAACTTTTGATTGTATCGCTGTCGTTAACGTCACCACTCATAAAGATGGTAAGTTTATATACTCTTTGAAAGATGGCAGCTTGAGCAGCCATTCGATAGCCTCTTCGTCAGCGGAGTGAGCTTTTTGCTGTCCTCCCTCGATCGACCATAGAGGACAATCATCCGTTTGGAAACCATTAGGCTAAAATGCCCGTTTAATTAAACCTCTATTTACTTGGCGACACGGTGCTTCAGCAGACTTATCTAACACCCAGCAGGCTTTATTTTACAGACATATTAGTTTCAAAACACAAGATGACTCTACACTACAATAGAGCTGGATCGTGTACAGTCGTGTAGAGATAATCTTATAGATAGTTATTAGATAAGTACACTCGCCGTCATAACTCAGACGTGGGTGTTATGTTATCTCCTCTCGTGGAGTGAAGCATGCATTCTCCACACGAACTCGAGGGCTCAGGGTGCTCACAAATAATGGATGCACACAGGGTGGGACGAAATAAAGAGAACTATTCTTAAAACAACAAATAGTTGCATACAATTTAATATGACGCGTATTTTCAAATAAGTGTTACGGGTAGGAGCCCCGGAAAGGGGGTAGGCAGAGACTATAGATAGACCTTTACTTGCTGCGATTCTGGCATACACCTCTCGCTTCCTCAGCATTCATGAGTCTCTTCATACAGGCTCGCAGGTTACGAGTTATAATCTTAATCAGACTTTAATTAGATTATTTCTAGGACGGTTTCCTTTAAAATCCAACAGAGGACTCTGAAAATGAAAAGATTTTTTGCAGTACATAGAATATAAGAACAAACTTTTCCTGACTTTGGATTTTCGGACACCGATAACGGCTCTATCTTGATTACGACCTACGTTAAGCTGGTTTCGTTATTCGACTTTAAATAGGTGGTCATCATCCGACTAACAGGATTGGGCAGTTTTTGCCTTAAAATAACCTAGCCTTTGAATAACGAAACCAGCATAGCGTAGGTCGTATCAAGATAGAGACGTTATAGGTGCCCGAAAATCCAAAGCTAGGTAAGGTTTCCTTTAGTATGATTTCGTAGGGGATAATTTTGGCAGTATGGAACAAACAAACCTCAGAACAAAAGAAGAATCATATAGCAGAGCAACGAGACAGTTTTCGATCAACACAGATTATTATCTATGATATTGTATGTACTGAAAAAATATCTTTTCACTTTCAGAGTCCTCTGTTGGATTTTGCAGGAAACTCTCCTGGAAATAATCTAAATCACTGTTCACTTGATAGAGCTCGTCTAAGCTGAAATGACGCGCCCCACTCCTTGGTTTTATATGACAAGTAAATACAAAACCAAGGAGTGGGGCGCGTCATTTCAGCTTGGACGAGCTCTACTCGTTGAATATGTTTTATTGAATAAATTCATCCTGTATGTTACTCTCGCCTCTGTTTGGTGTGGTATGTTTAGGATCTTGGGCAGTATCTTATGCAGCATATGATGTATCTATAGTTTGCTTGGAATTGAAGCAGCTGGTTTAATTACTAAATCCTTCAATTCCACAAAACTTTGAAAAGTCTACACTTGCTTGGGAAAATGCCGTTTTTTGCTTACCCATATAAACATAAAAATTTACATACAGGCACATACATTGCTTCTGGCCCCACACTAGGGAAACTGTCGTGGGAACCAGAAACAGCGACATTACAAACATGTAAACATCCAATCGCTCTCTCCTTCCGTGTAACTATAGTACGAGTACGTATCAATTATATAACCGGCCATGCTAATGGTTAATTCTATCTAGTTTCTAGTTATCTAGGCCTCTACTCTGTCTGTCATAATTCGTGTGAGTGTGATCGAAGAAATAGAACAATGCACTCTTCGTGCAGATAGATAGATAGATTCTTCCGTTCTTACGTAAGGCACGGGGGCCTTACCACAACGTCTTATGGTGATTTATTTCAGATTTCTAATCTATATAAGTATCACCATGGCAATCTTTTTCATTCAAATCCTCCATGATGAGCTTTATATTTACCTATAAGTACCATGACTTGTTTTGACGGTCATGGAAATGCCTAATCTGAATCGCTAATAAGGTTGTGGTAACCCCCATATGCAGTCGCTTTTGCTAGCGATGGTACTTGCAGTATAGTATCGGTAAGCGCAGATTGTGTTCTGCGGTAAAGCGATAATTCAGCACAATCTATGTCGTGAGCGCATGCGCTTTGTTATATCCGCGCGGGCTTCTGTGCGTGCGAGCCTTTATTCAGAAAATTGATGAGAAATGTTCCCCATTACCATCCACCGCCTTATAAGAGGTCGTTACCTCGGATTCGGTTATAGAGAAAGGAAATGATCGCAAATTTGTTTTTGTGATTGCTGGCTTTGCAATGGGTATCGGAATGATATTGGCTTCAATGTTTCCCAATCATAGTTCTAATATGATTTACATGTGACCCCGTGGGAACATGGGAGCCAGCCAATAATGACGTGCTTCTCTGCATGTAGCTAGTTATTCATATGCATGCACTAAATTACATCTCAAGACAATCAATATGCGTGTTACCGATACATGTTTTTCTTATTCTCCAATTAGATAATCCAATATGAGTTTCTACTTGGAAATCTTGCGACGAAGAATTAATTTTAAATTAATCAGGTTCTGGAGCTATAGACATTAGGTTTCACTGACATTCTTGAATACTAGATGTATTTTAAGATAAAAATACTAGCACATTATCATTTTCAGCACATCAGCACAAAGTCTAGGTAGAGTATGAGCATCTGGTTACATCTGTAGATAGTATTGCCGTAAGGAAATCCTTAAATATCGAGAATTAAAAAGTGTCGACACAAACGTTTTTCTCTTTGCCCGGCATTTCGCTCGGAATCTGTGGCTGGTGACCTCGACCCGGTCAAAAACTAGTGCACCAAACTGGGCCGTCAGAAACGGTGTAGTTTGCATGAAAAGTCACGCATCGAAAAAGTATTCGAATTGAAATGGCAGTGACTCTTAGTCCTACTCTCAATATTTTTAAGAGTCGTGTGAAGAAGCATTACCTGTCTTTATAGAATTATAGGTAGTAAGTATAGTATTTATTAGTTTATATATATTATATAAACATATTTCATATTTATTTATATAAGTTTGCACCAGTTTATGTAGTCTATTGATTTGTAAGTAATAATTATATGTATTGTACACATGGGTCTACTCCTGCTCAGCAATCCACCTGTCTCATCCCTATTTGGTTTGCTGGAAGAGATCTCTTATTAGAGATAAGCTCGCCTTTGTACACGTTTTCTATGTTTTTTACTGTCCTATGTAACTGTTTCTGTGCAATAAAGAAATTATGAAATTATGTCACTAGGTTAATTTAATCTGAACTCGAACACTTTCGCGCTATCAAATATTCCTGCTTGAGGCTCAGCTTCAGCTAAGTTACTCAAGTGGCGAAGGTAAGTGTCCGTTTTGCTCGAGTTCGTCAGCACCAGCAAGTCGGCACGTCCGAGCCCTATTCGTATCGTATAACAGCCCAGTGGGTATCATCTCAGACAATCACACACAAATTGCACACGCGATGATTGACCCACCTCAGTTATTGTGCGTTTATCTAGCCCGAAAGCGTGTACAAGTCATTGTCGGTCGATTTTAGTCCTTGCATAGGATGGTATAGGCTTGGTGGTGATATATGTCGCCCACCTTGCTACTGTACTTGCATTTGAGCCTACTGTATTATTGGTGGATTTGATTTCGTTCGATCTACAACTTCAATTTAGTTTCAAAGCTCCATACGTAGCGATGATTAAACATCGAGTCTTGTGTAAGCACTTTCCTGTAATCTTTTTTGTTATATGTAATTACAGGAGTAATCTACACATGGCACCTCCAACAAAGAAAATGTGATCATTAATTAAGTCGGCTCAATTTAACCTCCTGCCAGCCGATACCCATGACCTGATATCTATATTAATAATTCCGTCGAGGGGTACGGTAGACTCAATCAAAACCTTACCTGAATAATAAAACATAAATAAATATAGATTTCGAGTCGACAACATATATCCGCAAAATTCGGATTGTCGAGTATTTTGTTAAATTCTAATGTTACTGAACAGACAAATCGCAGGCGCCATATTGGCCACGTAACTTAGAGCCATAGACAATGGTCTCTTCACACATGTCTTCTAGGGTTAGAAACCGGTAAACTGCGTTTATTTGCGGTTGCATTCATGTTCCTTTTCTGTATACGATTAGTACATAGTGTAGATGTAGCTTAATAGTAGTTTTAGGCATAGTTTCCCAACAAAAACATGCCGAAGGAAATGTGGATGTAGCTATAATGGTCGTTTTAAGCATGGTATCCCAACAAAAACGTGCGGAACGATAGTGTGGATGTAGCTTTAATAGAAGAAAATGCCGATTCATAGTTCACAGACAAAATACCGTGCCATTCATTTCTGTCACAGAGAAAGTAATCACATTTCTGTTGGCAGAAGCCAGAATCATTGAGGAAGCCAGTGAAAAATTGAATTGAGTGCAAGAAACATAATATTATGCCGAAAATCGTAAGTATTTCATTTGTGCCAGGCAAGATCGCATTCTTTCAGCGTGGTCTTTCATAACATTTTGCATTTGCAGCCGAATCTCCTTGCATTTGGCAAACATTGCCACAATTGTGGAAAATGGATGCAACGAAGGGCTCTTCGTAAAGATGGTGAGTAACTGTGTGAATTTGGTTGTATGTTTTCTTCTGTGGATTGTAAGTAAGACTCAATAAGTACTTATTTACTTCCAGTGGCATGCAATTTCTGTAAAATCAAAATATTTGCGAGAAACTGCAAACAATGGCAATGGCAAGTACTAACCTACCTTCCAAAGTAAAGAAAAAGACTGATTAATACCATACCATAATAAGGTGATAAATATTTAACGAAAAATGTTGTATACACATATAGAGAAATTGTATGATAATGTTGTTCTTATGTTGTTGATGTAATAAAAATGTTGTTCTTTATTGTGTAATTAACCATACTTACCTTCCAAAGTAAATAAAAAGACTGATTAATACCATATCATAATAAGGTGATAAATATTTAACGAAAAATGTATACATACAGGGTGACATTTAATTAGCTGACCATATTTTGGGGAATGGTAGTACCCATCATTATGAACAACTTTCCCCATGAAACATATCGTGAAATTGTATGATAATGTTGTTCTAATGTTGGTGTTGTAGTAAAAATGTTGTTCTTTATTGTGTAATTAACCATACTTACCTTCCAAAGTAAATAAAAAGACTGGGTGCTTTATAACAGAGAGGTTTACCGAGAGTAAACCTTAAAAACTATTTGTTTTGTTAATTAAAGTTCGTTTATTTTAAGGTTGATTTTAAATTAAAGTTATTTAAGTAAAAACATTTGTAGTTTTAATTTACAATATTTATTAAACACAATGAACGATGCTAAACGAATCTATGCCTTGCTTTGCCTTTAATATTCCTTGAGAACCGATAACTACAGAAATATCTACCTTCATTTTGTACCCACATTCACATTTTACCCGAGCCCGAGCGAAGCCGGGTTTTCATCTAGTAATCAATAATTACAAAGTAATATTATTCATACGCGGAACAAATTTGGTTCCTAGTTCAGTTTTGTGGTGGCTGCGTAGGGAGCCGATGCGACTCGGCGGGTGATCGCACCGACAATGGCGGGGTCACCTACAACAATACCGTGACGTTTATCGACGTGTCGAAACCGCATTCAGGATCGACACCGAAAAAAATATCGATTTCCGTAAATAAGTGAGTGTGGCACATTTATAATAATGATGAATGGAGAGCCATCGGGTGTTGCGCCGATCGCATGTCGAATCCGGCCGCGATCGAACGTAACACAGTTATTGAGTGCTAATTGAAAAGGAATTTATTATGTATTATGATGTTGATCCTGCTATAAATCCAGCATAAAGCAGGGCGTTGGACTTGACTGTCTAATATAAATCACTTTGGGTAGATTTATGGCGAATCATAATGTAAGAGAATCGATATTGAAGACATACCTACTCAACAATATTTCAAACTCGATGTTACGTCACTAGTACTTTTATTAATTATAGAAGGAAATCAATAACAAATCAATGATTTTATTAGAACAGTCAAGACTAAGTGATGGAAGAAAATTGTTCTGACAAAGTGACTAACGGATTCTTTACGAGGCCTTTACCGAGAAGCGGTACAAGGAAATGACCGCATAAATAGCACGAATTTCAGCACTTTCAATTCCAGCTAACCAGAGGTCGAGGGCGGCCAAATGTCGTCCTGTGAACCCAACCTGACATTATTACTGTGTGTTTGTTATAGTTCAGTAGTTGTAGAGAGCTTGTCGAATCACCACATTGGGTGTGAGCCGACGGTTGCCGAACGCCGGTATAATTGGGTAAAACAGTCGATTGTGTTGACACCATGTGGTGAATGGATGACGAAGCGTATCTGCGGATGATGGACACGCATAGTATTGTATGGTGTCAATGATCCTGCAGAATAGCATGGTTTATTGAAGTGCACGTAAACGTGAATTTGTGAACATTTACCATAGTAAGCTCCGTGGTCTTGTGGGTTTTAGATAGATAGATAGATAATCCATTTATTCACTGTAAGAATACACACAAATAGAATAAAGATCCTTACAAAACTTAAAAAATATATAGAAAGAAACTATACATGTGCATATTCCACAGTGAATAGGCCCTGGCTCAGCATGTGTTGCAGATAACTGCAACGCTGGTAATTCTGCCAGGACCCATTTTACAGTGCGAGTGGAAGCTTCAGCTCAACTTCAGTAATTTTAAATGTTTTAATGGTTTTTAATGGTTTCATGCTTGCTTCTCACGCAGGAGATACAGGTTCGAATCCCGGTGCTGACCATGTACCACTGAGATAATTCATTGTATCTTAAGTACTTTATACGGATTTTCTAACGGTGATAGAAAACACCGTGAGGAAACCTTCATTACTCCATAGCTGCGGTGATGGGCTTGCCCCCTGTCACGCAAAATGGAGTATTGAATCACTGGCTAAATGTGGGCACAGTTGTGCCTCTGCCCCCCCGTATTGGAAAAGGCGTGTCGCTATGATGTTGTTATTGTTGTTGTTACCAAGTTAAGCCACCTTCTCAGATTAGAGGTGATCCAAAAGACGAAACATGCAGATGTAGAACATCAATGAACTTACAGTAACTCTATTGTGTTCTCTGAAATTGAATCTCGGGATATGGCAATATATGCAGAATCAAGCTATTGTTTAGGCTTAGCTCTGCTTGTCTTTGATAAGAGAATTGTGAAGCAGCCGCTTTAATACAACCTACATACAATACAACTACCACCCCTATTCAAAAACAGTGAAGTTTTGGTGTTGGTATTCAAAAATACTAGAATAACAATCTATCGAGTGGCTCTACAAAGACAATCGCTGAGGGATTGTCGATCGCAGCAGCGACAAGAGCCAGGCGCATCGTAAAGTGCGCGCAAGTCGTTTACTGACATGGAGTTACTGGCGGCGGCGGTGGTGGAACAGCTGTTGTCGACATTTACAATTTACACAAAAGTCGGTGCAACGGCGACCGAGGACAAAGGACCCCGATACCTCAACACACTTCCAATTCATCCGCACTAATTACGTAATTATGGGGGAAGAGGAAAAAAAACAAAATGGCGCGCATTCCCACTGCGAGCTCAACACATTAACTCACGACATTTCGCTCGATTGCTTTCCTTTTTTTATGGCAAATCGAAAGCATGTTACAGAAATGTAATTTTAAGGACTGTTATTTTGTAAAGTAAATTGCATTCCAATACATTGTGCATTTTACGATTATAAAAAGGCTCTACATTTCAGGAATACAATCGTAGGTTAGGTAGGTACTCAGGAACTCTCGTTTCTACCCCGTCTATGGATGAATTTCTATTTCCTGTCTGACCTTCGTTTAGTCCCCTGATGATCTAAGTAAATAAAAACGTCTAGTTCGGTTAATTTTAAACTTTATCAGGCAAGGTCACAATACAATTCTATTAAAACTTTTAACTGACTGTGATAGTGACATTGCGAGATAATAAGTATTATGGTACCTAGTATATTCTGGTGCACTAAATGAATTCATATTTTAACCTTTAGGTATTCTAGGTTACACCATGCATGATGGGCGTGAGCGAAACTGTTTTCTCTGCCACTCCGTGTGGGAAAAGTATAATTTTCTCTACCACCACAGATAACCTCATGCAATCCAGAAGAGTGCATTTGGAACTCATTGGCCAGACCTGCAATAGCGAATTTACCCTTGAAAAGAAAAGGCTCCAATGCAAACCACAACACATTCCCATAGTTTCTACCGCCGCCGCCGCACAGTGATCGTCACTACGCACGTAGAGTAGAGAGAGAGAGAGACAAAGCGTCACACAGGTGGACGGCCGGCCACCTGACACCGCCCGCGGAACTGGCCACTTCCGCCGGACGCGGCAATTAGTGACGCACACACACGCACCGATATACACGCACGCACCGACTCATATGCAGAGCAAACTGGGAATTTGGCTAGCAAGATTTGCGAAGCACTCAAAGTCGAACGAGTCGGCACGACACGACCGATTTCGTACAAGTTGCCGTACTCAGCTTTGTCATGTTGAGTTGCTATTCTTTGATATGATCTAGGATCAGATATTATACTTTTGAGCTCGAATCACAACAACCTATCGCAGCATTAGTTTTTGCGGACGGGGTGGATTTTCGGGTGTTTCTGTATGCCTACCCCTCTTCCTTATCTCTCACATTCCTTTTTAGGGTTCCGTACCAGAAGGGTGCAAACGGGACCCTATTACTGAGACTTCGCTGTCAGTCTGTCTGTCTGTCTGTCACCAGGCTGTATCTCATGAACCGTGTTGAAATTTGCACAGATGATGTATTTCTGTAGCCGCTATAACAACAAATACTAAAAAACAAAAGAAATTTAATATTAAGGGGGGCTCCCATACAACTAACGTGTTTTTTTTTTTTGCGGTTTTTTTATAGGTAATAGGACGGAACCCTTCGTGCGCGAGTCCGACTCGCACTTGGCCGGCTAAATGCGTGGCTGGCTACATTTTGTTATGCACACGATTCCATGGAGCTGACTCTTCCATTTACAAATGAAAATAATTAGTGTTGGTAAAAGAACAAAGATGATTTATATGCTACGACGATGTCTTGTCTAACGAAGCTTAACCAAACTCATTATAAATTCATAATTTTAGTAGACATGGTTTAAAAAACATGACCATTATGGTAATTAGTCTGTCCAAATTAAAAGGGCCCGTTTTTTGATAATATGAATAGGTTTCTCACATCAGTGGGAATTAACACATTAATTAGACAACTCTCCGACAATTCTACTAGCAGCAAAGTCGCGTGTAAATATAATAAGCTGTTGTATTTATGTCATAGTTTTGCAATGCAATTATGACGAAGTAGCTGCATCATACATTGTTGCCCTCTCAGAACATCGCGCAACTAATTGTATGGTTTTGGATAATAATAGTGTGCCATTTTTCTTTGATGTTATATGAAGTTTAGCTGCTCTCTAAATTTTTTTATTCGTAATATCTACCTAGTATCTGCATGTTACTACCTAATTATGAAGATGTAACTGATGACGTGATGAGGCGTTCGGTATACATATTATTGGTACACACTACACTTGACGGACTTCAAGCTTAACCTCCGCTAGGAAACACCTTGCGTCCAGTTATACTTTAAAATCAATCAAACCGTTTGATTCAAACGGATCAACACCCTGCCAGAGTAGATATCCAGTACAATTTGAATTATTACTCAGTTGACAGTAAATACAGGGTGACTTAGAATTAGCTGACAATATTAAGATCCATATTATTTTTTTCATTTGAGAGAATTTGTTTCTTGGGGAAAGTTGTTCATAAAATCAATCAAACGGATCAACACCCTGCCAGAGTAGATATCCAGTACAATTTGAATTATTACTCAGTTGACAGTAAATACAGGGTGACTTAGAATTATCTGACCATATTAAGATCCATATTATTTTTTTCATTTGAGAGAATTTGTTTCTTGGGGAAAGTTGTTCATAATGATGGGTACTAAAATGCCCCAAAATTTTGCCAGCTAATTAAATATCACCTCAATCTTACTCGGATCCGGGTAAAGGCCTGTGCCCCTCGGTGGGGACATTTACTTACTTACTACTTATGTTGCAAATTCCTGCCATCTCGTACAATATTTACTGCTATATCAGCATTATCAAAACACGCGTCAGTGCAGTGTTTGACATATGTGTAGTTTATTATTATGTAATACTTTTGGTCTACACCTACTTCAATTCAATGGCATACAGCATTGGCATAAACTCGTTCTTGTATCAACATGACATTACACAGGGTCACCCAGCGGGGTAGCACAGGGGCTATGGTTGCTTGCACCGGAGGGGCGAAGGGCGGGGGGGAGGGGGAGGGGGGGTGCGCGATAAAAGATAACATCGCAATTACTCGCTACAAATCGCCTGATATAGCGCACTCATTACCAAACCTACGGGGAGTTAGGTTTAGAGGGGCAGGCAGCCGGTATGAAGTCATTGTAGGCTTGGTTAGACTAAGGCCAGATGACAAAGATATGATAAAAAAAGCGAAAAAGGAAAGCGATTTGATCCTTTAATTGCTGTCTCTTGTGAGTATGTGGATGGATTTTTAACTTCAACTGAAATATCAATAAGGAATTGCGTGCATTTATGGATAATTGGGTTCGTCACGGTTTGAATCGTGGCTTGAATAGAGAAATCTCATCACGAGTACTCTCGAGGCCCTTTCTAAATCAGAAGTTTCCCAGTCGACTGAGATCTCTCTGCCCAAAACAAAAGCATCACTCTCCTGTCGTCTTAAATAATTTTACGGTATTGAACAAGATCAAGAGGCGGAGTTCTATTTTACACTAATTTGTCGTCAGAACAATGAAATTACAGCGAACGACACGAACTACTAAAAAACCTCGGAGCCACCGAACCGCGAAACGTTCATTTTATTTCCATAATTTCACAAAATGGCAGATTAGATCCGAAAAGCGTTGACAATCGAGTGACACTGGCAGCACAATGCGACTTCCCGCGCATTATCTAATTTGCTTGTCAAAAATGAAGCGCGGGCGCACACTGCGATATCCACCAGGTAATAAATAATTTAAATAGCAAATTATCCTATGTATAGATTAGATATACTAAGATGGGTCCGATGCTGGAGGCGACTCAACTATACTACTACTTAATTTAAAAGTGTGTGTGAAAATTAAATCTATGAGTACCGCACAAGAGCCGGATACCGGATTCGAACTTGTCAGTTTAGTGCCTTGTTTAGTTGGTACAAAACTATGCAAAATCGCCCTGTATTACTTCTACCTGTACCTGCTATGATTATTATTACATGGCAGATGATTTTAAATATATGTTTGGGGTTTACATTTTAAAATGAGCAATTTTTATACATCAGCTTAAAAACTGCCAATTTCACAGTCTGCGGGAGCTAGTCAGTAACGCACTCATTAAATGTAATAAAAGTAAATGTAAACTGAAATTAAAGACCTATCTAATTGCAAAGATTACTCATACCTCGAGGTGGACGTGGTCGTTTTCATAAAAAACATTAATATTTTTTTATCTTCATATTTGCCTAACATTTTGCCTTCATTTAGTACTAATATAGCATACATTTGATGCACCTTATGTATTGCTGTAGAATTATACTTAAGTTTAATTAAAAAATAATAAACATTGTTCAAGCTACTAAAGACCAAAAACAGCACTCGATCGATCAAACATTAGCGACACACGAATCGATATCAAACGATACTGCAGTGAAAATTAATTGCAACACTTATTCGAATGCCCAGAACACATTGCGACTAAATGAATCGACTAATTACGCAGTGGTCGGTCCCAGATAAGATCAACGATCACCAACTGTATTCACCGCATAGTGGTGCGCTTGTAGGCCAACGAATAGACTTATGCACTTTAATCGTCTAGTAATGTAAACAATTTTAATTTGAACTGCATATTTGTATGAGAAGTAATTTTGCTGCTTTTTAAGGTTCAGATCCTTAAAAGAAAAAGAAAGGAACCCTTATAGAATCACTTTGTTTTCCGTCCGTTCATCTGTCTGTCTGTCTGTCTGTGTGTCAAGACCATTTATATCAAAAAACGCGTGGACGTATCAAGCTGAAATTTACATCAATTGTTAATGTCTGTGGTCGCATATAGCTGTGAAAAAATCAACCTTCTAAGTCAACGCAATCGAACGCTACGACCGTTTATGTTGTGTAAAAATGTTGTGAATTTTTTTTGGATTTTCATAGAAATCGCAATGGAGCCAAAACCTATAGGGTACTTCCCGTTGTCCTACAATCATAAAAACCTATAGGGTACTTCCCGTTGTCCTACAATCATAAAAACCTATAGGGTACTTCCCGTTGTCCTACAATCATAAAACCTATAGGGTACTTCCCGTTGTCCTACAATCATAAAAACCTACAATCATAACATTTGGCACAGAGCAAGGTCTTATCTTAAGTAAAGGAAATAATCTGTAAACTGCAAATTTCTGTCTTTCTGCAAAAATATTTAATTTTGTTTACATGGATGACATTATACTTTAGAGTTTTTTATGTGGAAACCTAATTACACGTGTAACGCTCTCCGAGTGTGATCGGAACCCTTAGTCCGCGAGTTCTGCTCGCACTTGACCGGTTATTATTACAAAAATGGCTATTTACATAACATAGCATAGCATATATTTACATTACCGAATACTTAAGGAAGAACTGTCTCTCTAGATACAGTATCTCACTAGTTAGGGAGACAGGGAACCAATTTGTATTGTGTTAAATCCATTTGTGAAATAAATAATTTTTACTTTTTTTATTATAGCATCACACCTTTTCCCATACTGGGTGGCAGAGGCACAATTGTATCCCCGTTTTGCCAGATATTTAATTCTTAATTTTACGTATGGGAGCGGAAAATATTAATAAATACATACATAAATGGGTCTGTAAATACATAGGTACGTACATGACTCGAACGAAATTTGTATGTCATTTATGTGTTGAATAATTGGCAGGTAGGTACGAGTACATAAAACACCTTACTATATTTGTCTGCCCGCCTATGTCGCGTGTAAATGGCGTGTTTTAGAACAATGTAGGGGTTTAGCAACGGCGGCAGTGACTAAACAGCGCAGAGATAATTACTCGCCGGCACTGACCACTGATAACATCACCATTGCACCGGGGCTCGGGGCTGTGAGCTACTATACATTACATTCGCTGGAAAGAATAGTCTGCCCTGAATAGAGCCATTTTGGCGATATTGTGAAACTTTTGTAATTAGCTAGGCACCTTTTTTTTTCATTTCATTTGTTTATTTGCCATTTCACAGCCTATGAAAATAAATAATACAATCAATATTAAATACATAAAATGCCACTTACGAAATAGTGCAATTACAAAATATGGTGGTAACAAATACAACCTATCTATGATGGTGCCAAATGACACCTATATTTTTTTAACCTGATGTCCTGAAGGTTTTGCTTGATCCATATTGAGAATACAATCCGTGAGGAGCGAATTTTCCGCAAGCTGGAGCCTTGCTGTGGATCAGCACCCTGCAAGTTCTATAGGTCTAGGCATTAATCCTGATTCAGTAATTCATTAAATTTTAAACCTATACATTTCCAGGGTTCCGTACCCGAAGGGTGCCAAACGGGACCCTATTACTAAGCCTCCGCTGTCCGTCTGTCTGTCTGTCTGTCCGTCTATCACCAGGCTGTATCTCATGAACCGTGATAGCTAGACAGTTGAAATTTTCACAGATATATTTCTATTGCCGCTAGAGTCCGACTCGCACTTGGCCGGTTTTATGTAATGTTGCAAAGTCACACTCAGTTCTTTTGTCGTAAACGAAAAATCAATAACAGTATTAACCATGCAAACGAGCGAGTGATTGTGAGTCGTCTACATTTTACACCCGCGCGGTGGCACGATGCTATCGCGGGTTCGTGTGAACTAAAAATTGGAACGGTTTGCTAAATTACTATTTGAAACTTGCAACTGCCGATGGCGCCTGTAAAACTGCTGTCGTATCGTTGTACCAATTGTCGAAGTTGATGAATGTTTTAGTGGACGCCGAATAAATTAGCGTTAGGCGTAACGTCTGTTGAGTTGTCTTATTTTGATAAATTGCCTTACGTTTTAAGTTTTTCCAGAATTTGCGGTTTTTTTTTGTAAAATACTGCAACAATTTTGCGTTCATTACCCACGTTTATGTTACCGACCCAATTAACATGCAAATGCTCATTAATATTTTAATTTCCCGTTGCAGCCGAATGCTCACCGCAAGTGTTACCAGTTTACGACTGCAGCATATTTATACATCGTTATCTAAGAACACTTATGTTATGCCTATTGTCTGCATAATAAAATGTTATCTTGTCATTAAATATCGATGTATGGTTTTGTACATATTCGATTAATGAGAAAAGAAAGACTAAAAACAAGACCATGGCAAAATATAATCACAAACTATTGCCATAAAAAATAGAAACAAAAATTATATCATTAGTCATCATCATCCTTACACAAAATTGCAGAATAGTATAAAGTGGAAAAAAAAGTCATAAGTTAATTTTAAACCCTAATTTTATCACAGGCAACAATAACATCTTGCCTATCAAATTACGGATGGTACACTAGGTAATATGGCATGGCACCCAAAATTTGATATTACTCTAATGTGCCAACTAGCAACACCGACGCACAGTGTGCTCGCTGCTTGTGTTGTGGACAAAAAGCCTCAAATCGGTGGTAATGAGTAATGACGTGGTGGCGGCGGCGGCGGACGGAAGCAGATACAGATCGACAACGCACGAGTCGCGTCGAGGGACGCCGCCGCCATTGAGTAGGTGCGACAATGGTACTAAACTAAACTAAACTACTACATTGATTTAGTGCTAAACTTATGTATGTGCCTTTAGCAGTGTTATTGTAGTGATGTGTCCTATTTCATCCCGATAAATAAGTTTAAATGCAATTTAATCTTTCTCTATAAATAACACTACCAATTTATGTTGAATCTGCTGTGTCATTAAGGGCATCTTCATTAAATTCTCCTGAAGATCCACATTTCCATACTTCATGTATCTACCTACCATAAGTCTATCTATTTTAGAAGTATGAAACCATCCATTCTAAAAAGTTAGTATGCGACTCAATAATTAAATTTTATCATCTTGGAGAGTCTGTCAATAGGAACCATTCGTGTTCGTCGTGATTAAACATCGTTTAAACAGCATAAATATTCATTGGTATTACTTAGTCTGCAACTTGCGTGATACTTTGTCCCTTTGTGGATACCTACGTTATGAACACTTTTTTCGAAATTTGTCCCTATAACTGTAACAAGGCTAAAGATGTATATTTTTTTCAATACCAAGATATGTCTGCAAATATTACATACCAATATATGTCGGCATATGTATATTTCCTTGCATTTAAGTTCGAGTCACCTACACACGCATCGTTGTGTGCACCTGTGGTGGTCAGCTGGGGACTGGCCTGGGGTTGAAAGAGTCGAGCGGTGACGGTGTTGGTAGCAGAGGCTCCCTTGTCCAGTACAGCACGCAATAGTTTGTAGAGGCGATTCCAGAAAACGGTCGTTTTGGCGATTAAATCTTTTGGCGTGGCGGCGTGGCGTGGCGTGGCGGCTCGCTTGCTCGCCACTACACAGGGGGTGCTGCTAATTGCGCCGTTTTGTGAACACGGCCACTGGCGTGCCTCGCAATCAGCGCCCGCTGACTGATTGCTTTTTAAATAGGTTTTATGTTAGCTAAAAATACTTCCAAGAAAATCAAAGAAAACCCGAACACCCGATGTGAATGTTCCGTGAGCGATTGTGTTCACGCGGCCATTTTGGCCGCGGACAATTGGTTTTATCAAACGCAAACATTTTATTGAGGCCGTGACTCAAATTGTTTTAAGCATTTTAGTCGAGGCGATACAATTATGTTAAGCTCTGTAATAATGTCAGTATGAGCGAGCAAGAATTGCCGACAAACACGTCACTATTAAGAATGTCTGCTCGAAATGCATCCATCTCACCAAGTAAGTATCAGTTACACCGGACAGAACTGAAATTTCAAGAATGCTAACAGCACAGTTTGTTCTTAAATAAAGTTAAATGAGCTGATACAAATGAGCCTCGGTCGGGCAGACCGGCTGGCTGCACAGTGGCGTGCCACGGAGCTGTTAGCCGGCTCATTGCCACTTGCTCGCTGTGCCTGGCTAACTGCTTTGTGTTACCTATTTGTGCCTATACTTGCAATGGCTCATGGTTACTCTTACAAATCAAATCGGCATTGTACACTGATGCTTTTTTGCCTATAATTTGTTACGCTAGTTCTTTAATTGGGAAACAATTATGCATTGCAATGGAATACTTCGTAACAATAATTAGCATGCTTAAAATTATACTTTAACGTTTATTTATTTCCTTTTCAGGGAGTAAACATAAACATTTACGGATACATTAATAAAACATAGTAATTTAATTGACAACATTTTAATTACAAAACACCACAAGATCATTGGACATAAAATGTCTCAATTTGAATTGCTTAAGTACATATAGCCATATTCAAATGTATTATAGCCATACTATATTTACGTAGGTACCTACATACATTAAGTACTTTTTGTGTATTTAATACTAACAATAGATAATAAGTACTTAGATTAACTAATTGTATTGTAAATCGGTTCACGTTGTTCATTGTGTAAATGGAACAAAAATTTAGAGGTTTTTAACATAAATAAGAAAGTTGTACGGTTATTTACTGTCGTTCGGATCAAAAAAAGACATCGCACCACATTTTTTTTCATGACTGAATTGTGAATTATGATTATTATTATTTTTCAAATTTAAAGCAAGGAAATACTTGTATAAATTGTAAGTTAAAATACAATAATTCTACTTGGTATATAATAATTTTGCATAATTTAGTAATATTTTATTATCTTACTCGTACCAAGCAATGTAATAATATCTATAGATAATTTAATTATACGACATTGATTTACACTATACATAAATTTATTCTTACTAAGAAACTGGGCATATAATATCACATATTTCGGACAAGCAATGTGTCCCCTTTTGAACGATTCTTTCAAAAAAATACCAAATCAACCAGACAAATCTATGTGCACAGTTTTTAAGTGACCCATGTTTTCTCTGCAAGTATTTGTCTCACGTAATCCAAAATAATGTTGTTACAATGCAGGAAAGGTAGGTAACTAAACATTAATATTAACAATGGCATTTTCACGACGAAATATAGTCTGAATAATGGTGAATATTACACTCATAAGATAAGGTACAAGTCTATTTCACTATATGCACATCTTTTTCATGTTTCGCCACTGTGCGGAATGAACTCGCCAAAATCTTAACACTTCCTCCGGCAATTGTTTCGTTAATCCTTTAAAGTTCACTGCACAAAAGACATAGACACTCTCTTTCTCAACGTCTAGAGTCGCACATTGATGTTGTCATCATCTTCCGGATGTCCGTCTTCCGTCTTATAACAAGATTTGTAAGATTCACACACGCTACCTTTCGCTCCTACATAAGTTTGTTCTGCCCACTAGTTGTTAGACGTGGATGGGTTCATCATCATCTTCATCGTCCGAGCGTCTCTCCTGCGAGGGTTCCCGAGAGCGGTGCGGGGGGGCCGGGCTGCCGGGGTCCACGTCCGGGGAGGGGGTGCGGCGCGCCTGCGCGTAGTAGCCGAGCGCGCCCAGCGCCGGCGCCGCCAGCGAGCCGAGGTGCGCGGAGGGGCCCGGCAGACCCACCCCGAAGGGGGGCACGCCGCCGAGAGGCGCGCCGGGGTATAACCTGTTGGATAGAGACTTGTTAGTTGTTTAGGTTTGTTTTTAACAGACATAAGGACTCCGGTTTTCAGTAAATGAACTTGTTGGCGCTTGATAAATACTAAATAGGTGCCAGGAGTTATTCCGACAATCCAAAGGGTTATATCGTCACCCTTGTAGCCACAAACTCAACAGACGGTAAAAATTCTCACCACGGAACAAATCTTGTACCGTCAAACCTGAGTCTCCTCCTAGTTTCCATTCATTATCATTAAATGTGACCTCATACGACGGCTCCTCATTATAGGGTGACTATAGGTGCTGTAACTTTTCGCCATATTGCTGCCATACTAGGAATCGTTCTTTAGATTATGATGTATATTTATTCTCTCATCTCATCTTAGGATCACCCACCAATTCCGTCAATCTGTGCGTCACAGTTTCCCCACCCACCTGTAAGGCAGCGGTTTCTGCAGCGTGTTGGCGCCGGCCGCCGCCGCCGCGCTGGCCGCCGCCTGCCGGTAGTACAGGTCGGCGGTGGGCGCCGGCTGCGGGGGGTACGCCGGCACCCCCGCCCAGTAGCCGCCGTACAGACGCTGGAAGGCCGCGTAGTTGCCGGCCTCGGCCAACAGTTCCAGGCCTACAGCCGTCTGCCGCTTCCATTTTGTTCTGGTGGGCAAAGGAGAGAGGGTGTGGTAGTTACAGTCATGTATTTTCGAGAGATGTTGGTTTGTATGCCTTAACTGCACATTGGATGCCATGTACAATGTAGAGGCTGTGTTGTAAGTTGCAGAGTATCCTACAGAACTGGTATAAAAACTTTTATTAGAACAGAGTATCCTTCAGAACTGAAAATCTTTGTAGGTTGCTTGTTTTTTTGCAGAAAATAATCTAATACTTATGTACATATAATTTCATATGTGTGCAGATAGATAGAGAATGTGACGTAACAAATTTTTCTAACATTCTATCGTTTTCGAAACTGTGGGTCGATTATCGCGCCTTCGATATACGAATATCGAGACCAATATTGACAGATTCCCATACGAAATCCCTCGATATAGGTGTTGTAGATATCGTATATCGAATGCGCGAGAATCATGCTCCTGATGACAGGAAAAAAAACATCGTTATCTTATATTTCATTTATTGTGTGCATAATACGTTACCGGTTCTAAAACGTTCGCATGGAGCACAATAAATAAATGTGAGTGCAATCCTATGATAAAGTGTTCATGCTCCATTAAAAATTCCAATAAATCGATGCGACGATGTATGAATCCCACAGAGACCGCACAAAACCACTCCGGCCATTAGGAGCTTAAATCGTCTCTAAAATTCAGTAAACTATCGTTTACAGCCCCATAAACCCATAGATCACTAACCCTAAACCGCCGCATGCTCTGACCCCGATGTCATCAAATTTGTCACAGGCTACTCGAGAGCACAATGAAGACATCGCAACGAAATAAATAAATAAAAAATTAAATTAAATAATAAATTTGACAAAACGTCTTCGGCACTCATGAGTGCGCCGATGCGTGGTCTAGTGGGTTAATTTGATTTATTTGGTGCGTTACGGGTAGAAAGGGTGACCTCGTATGAATTACGCGATATTTATTATTGTAATTGTGAATCCCAGGGATGCTATCCGAGCATTTTATTTCTGCTGTTCACAATACACATTTCACCATAATGAGGTAAGTTTATCCATTACGTCTCAGTTAACATTTCTTCTGGTTACATCTGTAGTAGATTCCGATAACTTACAAAATCCATTTATTGATAAAATGAGATGATTACATGAATGTAATAATATTATGCTTCATACAAAAAGTTTCGATCAAAACAATTGCGACGTAGTAGGGGAGTAGATACAGTAAATACTATTTGATGCCAATTTCCAATCAAATAGCTGATTCCAGTTAAAACAAACGACTAATAGAGTGATTTCCTGAAAACGAAGCCTCATCGAAATACTAATATACTATTTAGTGTCTGTTGTGGGAACGGGGGTGCGGGGTGGGGGGTGGGGGAGGCTACTCGCGCGTTTCACAAATTTAATTTCGCTAGTCCTCGGGCCCTCGATTAGTTTCCAAGTGGCTCGTTATTGTTATAAGTGAGCTTTTTATTAATTCGAAGGGAGTTATTATTATTAGGATGCCACCATTATTGTTGTCAGGGCATTGTTGTCCCGAGTCGCGACGTGGGGTTGCGGTTGTTAGCAAACGGTCCACTGGTTCCGTCGTTAATTATTTTTTCCAAATGGATCATTTAATTTCATTAAATGTAAATGAGGGGGAGGTTCAGATGTTGTTTTTTTGTTGGCACTCGGCTCGTGATTAATGTAGAGTATTCTATTTCTCGTGAAATTATGTCGGTTCTTTTAAAACATTAAATAAATAATAATGTTGATTTGTATTACATTTCATGAATAGTCTATTTAGAGAATTAAGTTACTTAAACTAGTTTAGAGCTTTCTCTCTATGAGATGTATCAATATCAACATAGTCGAATAAGAAGACAAATCACTTCTAATGAGACAGTCAAATAGATTTAAAAGCTACTTGCTTTAATTTCAGTAGCATCGTTCGCTGTGTGATCGAACCGGCTGTTAATTACAAGTTGAGCCGAGTCGACCTAATTGTCATGTATGGAGCGAGGCCGCCGCGACGCAGACAGTGACACTTTCCTCCTACCTCACTCGCCGTAAGCTCCGAACAAAAAAACTCTCGATTGCCACTTAAGTTTCGACTGCCATCTCAAGACTTCGCAGCAGACAAACTTTCCTCTCTTTCTACCGCGGCTCCCGCTCCCAAGGAGCTGGTTTTCTCCGTCCCTCTCCCACAGGTGGAGTCTGGGTACGCTCCGCCCAGCGGTTTAGTGATTTGATGCTGCGTGAACTGATTCAATTGTTGTTCGGAGAGAACCGGCCGAAAACGCGCCTTAACCGTTCAAGTTAAAGACGAAAATCGTCCGGTAAAACGGTTTCGCTTACGTCGCTCTTCGAGGAAGGCTGTTTATCTCGATTTGGATTTTTGGGAGACGTGATGCGAATTCGGGTCGTAATATCCGTTGAACAAAGAGTAGTTTCATCGATCGCGCGCCGGCTGAGCCTCGCATCGAGCGCCGCGCCGCCGCCGCCGGCGCGGGGCGCTTCAGACTTTTCAACTCCGGGGAAGGCGAGCGATTTGAGCTTTCTTCGAACGTGTTATTTGTACAGTGTCTAGAAAGTAACAGAAACATGACTGTACGATGGAGTATAACGATCCGATTCTTCGGGGAATTGCTGTTCGGGGAAGTTTTATTATTTTCACAAGTGTTTTGCTCATGTGATGTTTGCATCGGTTATCGATTATATCCCCTATAAACAGATTCTGACTTCATCGGCCTTTGTTATAACTTTATAACTTCTAATGTAAACAATAATAGTAAGTATATTGTCCTTTGAAACCATCGGCATCGATGACATTAATCAGAATGGTTAGCTGAGGCCATATATCGGTATGTCCATTTATCTGGCGTCACGATCGCTGCCCGGTGGGTAAATTGATGCTTTCAAGGAGCATTGGGGCTCCCGTCCGGTTATTAAAACGAGTCAGAGTCTAAAATGGCATTTGCAAAATTATGATTAGTGCGGGTCTAAATGATAAGCTCGGTGACCCCGGCGTCCTTGCTGCTCCCGCCGTGTCTCTGGCCGGGGCGAGCTGTAATTTGGCTGCTTCGCAATAACAGATTAGGCATTTGGTTTCTGGGAGCCTCTCGCTGAAACCAGCCATTATGTAATTAGGGCGCGCATCCACACGTACAGAATTTCGATGCGGTGGATGTACTGGTATGCTACACTTGTACTTTATATTGAAATTTCTTAGATTTACATAAACTTTTCTTTCAATTTGATAAACGTAGCGGCGGCGGGCACTATAATGTTAATTGAAATGACTACATATTGTAGAGTGTCTACTTCTACTCATAAGTAGTTATAAAAATCGATCCCAGATTTTTATAGGGTGATGCGCTCTTAGGTAACTTGCCTACCTAATCAAATTAATTATAGCTTATTGTAAGTCGTACATTTTTCATCGATCAAAAACCACTTCGTGTGAACGTAACCAACTGACATTAGTACTTACAATGTCGGTACCTAAGAAGAGGTTTTCTGCTTCGAGCGATTACAATCACAAACGCATCGAGGTAGGTAGCTGCTTAGTTACAATTTAGTTAGGCTTGATTTTGAACTTTAGTGAGATCATTGGGTTGGACAAAGAATATTGGAGAAATCGCAAGAGAAAATTCAGTAATATAAATAGTAGATATCATATCAAAGCTATGTATAGCACCTGTATTAGCAAACATTATTCAAATTCAAAATTAAGTCACTTTGACAAATATGGCTCTACGTTTACTTATGACAAGTGCTTTCGACTGCCAGCTTTACAATGCATGAATATTCTACTATTCATGTATAGATGGGAGGCTCATAGGCCCCCCTGGTTTTAAATATTTTTTGTGCCTCTACACACCTCATTTGCCAATATTCGTCCCCCCATATCTAAATGCCTCATCCCTGTTCTTAAGAATCCTATTCTTTGGTCAGTCAAGCGTCCGAATCGTGCGTTTCGCCGACAGTTGGGGCGTGTCCGTCCGTCCGTGTGTCATTATACAGGGTGCGTCATTAGCTAATCGTCGCGGATTACAAGTCGCGCCGAACTAAACGCTGACAAACGCTCGCCGCCGACCGCCAAACAGCGATTACCGCTTTACGACCAATTCCACATTCGTATTAAACGTTTTAACGATGCAGCCTAAAATAACCATGGTGATGCCACTGTCAATTTCTTTGAATGCTTCGGCAGAACGAGGCGTCTTTGAGTGATAGAGCAAGTTCATTGCAGCGAAATGGAGACGCGAAAGCAATCTCTAGCAATACAAAACAATCGATACTCAATAGCAACAATTATAAAAACTAAAGTGAGCCTACGGCACCCTACAGGTTGTTTTCTGATATCCTTGGCTAATCATTTCGTAATTTGAATCAGGAGTGCTTCTCATTTGAAAAATAATTTTCCTTGAAGGGTAAAACAATTTCTAGTCGGATTCTTCATGACATCCGAACATAGCGTAACAACAGCATCGTTTTTGGCGCGCTGTATCGCTTCTGCTGTTTGCCAAAGCCTTAACTAATGTTTGGAATATTTGCATTTCGGGTGGCTCGATTATATCCAAATAATAGTGTCTTCTGGTCAGTAGCGGAAGCGGCTTGTCGGCGGGCTAATGAGTGGGCCGTGGTCGGGGGCAGTGGCGCCGGCGCGGCCGTGACTTGCGCCTTCGACGGCGGCGCGACCGCGTAGGGCTCCGCTCCCGGACCGGAGGCGCGGTAGCTGCAGCGCCCCTGACAGATACACCACTCTACAGATACTAATTACTGTCGGCGATGTGATAAAGGATGGTTGTAAAGACTGACTGCTAATTTGTAAACTATTAGCGATAATTGGAGTTGGCAGAGTTAAAGTCGTTAATTATTTTTTGGTACATTGCACATGTAATTATCAATTCGTTACCCACCCTGAAATGGTCTGTTTGCCTAGAAAATAACAATTGCCTGACGCAAATGAGAAGGATCTGTGTGTGCGCCCGCGCCGCTAACTCACCGCCCTGTAATGAGCACCTTCCCACTAGAGTCGCGGCAAAAACTACAAGAAAGTGACCGCACAACAAAAGCCATTAAATCCTTCAATTAACTCCGATTTCACACCCTTTCACGAACCGAAAAATCGAAGCCCAAACATTAGTTTAACCGAAATTATAGAAAACCAACAAAAACGCGAGGCAAAAAGTAGAGTCGATATTGAAAAAGTCCCAGACAGAGGTCGGCACACTGTGCGGCGGCGGCGCCCACGCGTACCGCGCCGCACAACGTGACAAAATCGGAACTAACTAAACCAAAACGCGAACAATAGACATCGACTGGCCCTAAACTATTTATTTAATGTTCGATATTACAGATTTTAGGATGCAATGTTTCTCTGCTGGCATAGCAATTTGCGACGATGATTCTGATACATCATTTTGTTAAATGCGAAAGTGAAGAATACATTTATTCATAAGTTAGTATTAAATACTCCGATATAAATAAAGATAAGTCAATGAAAAACTGTAAAGTTGCTTTGTTTGAACTAGTAACATGTCGTCATACGCTTGGTCCTTCATCAACATCATTTAAACCCACAAAAAGATGACGCCGTATAGATTAATTTTTTCGGCCGTTCTACGACTTTGGCCCAAATTATAAGCAGCCGGTAGCAGTTCCAACTGCGGCCTGCTTCATCTAACAGTGGCTGGGAACCGCGCTGACTCAGCACGGCACGGCTTTGTGTTGTGCCGCCAGCTCTCTCACGACTCGCGGTAGGGCTCAACCAGGGGAGGTGAGCGATACTATACCTAGGCTGACTCTTCTGTTCAGTACTTACATCTATCCTTGGGGGTTACTGGTTTTTTTGTCTAGGTACTCAGTCTAGGTATCCTTTGAAATTTACATTTTGAACGATGCCATCTTCAAGGACATTTAATCACACAATCCTATTTAAAATCTCAGTCACAATCACAAAAATTCAAGACCATCACTTTAAGTGCATAGATACACAAGACACATGTTAATTTACTTAGGCCCGGTCTTTCAAGAGATGAATAAACAATCTGCTAATTTTATTTGACACTTCATGTAGGTGTGAAACGAGGTGTGAAAAGTCAAATGCCTCAGATAAACAGATAAACGCTATCTGGGGATGGAAAGATCGGCACTAAGAAGTTAGTATTTATTCGCAGTATATTAAATTAAGTAACCAAGGTACTACGAGTACGTGTTTACCCTCGCTTCTATTAAACGTTCGTAGGTAACTGAATTTCTTTTGTTTTGTAATAATCACTCCCTGTTTCGCTCATGAGTTGCACCAAACAGTTAACAATCGATAATTGTTTTTATCTGCCGAATGGTTGATAGGATCATTAAAGTAGGTAGGATAGGATGAGCTTCTGGCTACTTAGGTACTCGTATTAGACTTTTGCAGTTCTTTGATATAAACATAGACAAATATATTTGTCTATGATATAAAGAAGCCATTGTGTTATAGTTGTAAGGTTCTTTCCTTTTGAGATATCTAGTCAGCATTATATCTTCAAGCTACGAGTACATTACAAGTTGGGGGTTTAAAAAGATTGCGATTACCACATCTGATAATTGAATAGAATATGCTGACCCTGACGCCATCAGAGATTGCGATGATTTCCGATGCAAATGCCAATGTTAAACTCCGGAAACACTCAATTTCTGTGCCCTAATGGATTTATTATGCTAATTTTGGAAAAATTCTGTCTACTATTTGTTATAGGATACATACTTAGATCAGAGCATTTAAATAGCATGTTTCTATCTCACCTCACCTTCAACTCATGAAAATTTCAATCGACTCTTTGTACCCTTGTCACATAACATAGCATATTATATGATTTTTGACGTGATAACGTCTTATAAATCGATGAACGCCAGCTACATGCACGTAAAAGTGTCACGTTTCGCCTGATGTATCAACGCACACGTCAAGCCCTTAGGGCTAGAAACTTAAAATTTCACACACGTATTCCTCTTATGACCTAGGAAGGCGAAGAATGTCCCCGACTAACCTTCTATTCTGGTACCAGGTCTTGACCTGCGTGTCAGTCAGCCCCAGCTTGGCTGCCAGCTCCATCCTATCCTGCACGCTGAGGTACTTCTGCCGCTCGAAGGACTTCTCCAGGGTTTGCAGCTGGTGGTCTGTGAACGCCGTGCGAGCCTTCCGCTGCTTCTTGGCCAAGCTGGAGGCGTCGCTGCCGCAGCCCTTGCTTGAAACCTCGTCGGAGTCATCTTTTGCACCTGGGGAAAGGGGCAAAGAGGTTATTCATCCATCTTACATCATCATCATACTCAGCCCTGGGCAAAGGCCTCTTCTCCGTAACTTCTCTATTTAGAGGTTATAAGGGGACTTTTACTATAACGTATCTAATATTTACACACAGCCGCATATTTTGCTTCTGCTGGAACTACACTAGGATGCTCTGTGTCGTGCATGAGAATAGAAACAGCGAGATCATAAACATGTTAAACATCCAAGAGTTTTCTTTTCTTATGTCTACTATGTCATAGATTGATGTGCTTTGTTATAAATAAATAAATAAGTAAGATCTGGGGATGATTTGTCTTCCTCCAGATCGCTTGGGAAGCCTCGACCGCAATGCCACAGAAGTCGTCACATATGTAGGTAAATGTGTACTAGGAGATCCACATGGGTGGTTTGTACTTTGTGAAAGAAGTCGAACTTTTTTACCACAGCTAGTACGTGTGCCTAGGTTCATTTTTCGAAAATGAGGAAAGTCGGATTTGACCTGAGAGACCCGTGAGGGTCAATTCAAAATCGTTTTCTCCAGTTTTCACGTTTCATTCGAAAACGGCCCATATTTGTAAAAAAAACATATATGATTAAATAAAATAAAACAACATTTCTCGTCGATGACAAAAAGAAATACTGAAATTGGTCCAGTAGTGTCTTTTTATTGGGTCCAAAATACGCCTAAAATAATCGAGATGGATTTTCAGTATAGAATCAGTATGTACCCCACCTCTTGTATTTGTTACATGGACTTAAGGTCTGCAATAAAGATTTATTGTATTGTATTTACCAGGCCGCATCCGCATAGTAACTTTTGCTACGCAATATTTTATCCCATGCCTGCTCCAGAACATCCTCCAGGTCCAAAAAGTGTTGGGTCATATCATACCCATTTAGGGCTTTTAATACCAACTTTATTTGCAACTTTAAGATAAGATAAGATAAGATAAGTGTTTATTCAGACGTCACAATACACAAAATAGAAACACAGTAAAAGAGACAAGAAATTATGCAAAAATAGAAAGGATCAGAAAAATAAAGTTATACAAAATAAGATTTGTTGTTGCATCGTGTCCGCTCTACTACTACGCGGCAGAGGGCTTTGGACTTTTGGACGAGATATATCCACGTCCCACGGGGCCACTCCCTGCCATGTCATCTGGTAGAGGAGTTCATACTGCGTGTGTATCATTAGACGAGGTCTCAAATTTTTTCGAACGATATCCTTCCAAGGCTTACCTACCTACATTTTCACAAATTAGCTGAAATTTTCAAATATTGCTGTGGAACGATATGATTTTATGCACAAAAATCAATTCCTCGTCCTTGTTTTATACGAAAACGATATCAAACATGCCCTAGTAGCAGAACTTTATCAGGAAGAATTTTTAGTTTGTGGCGCGGGGTGCGTGTTTGTATTGCCCCTCACGGGTCTCTCAGTTCGGATCCAACTTTCCTCATTTTCGAGATATGAACCTAGGCACACGTACTGGCTGTGGTAAAAAAAATTTGCTTCTTTCACTAAGTGCACAAAAACAGACTTTCCCCTACTATTTAGCCTACTAGGCTTATATACTCAAGGGTGGTAAGAATAACAGGATAACTTATACTTTCCCCGTAGAACTAAATGCTGGTTCCTGTAATGCAGGCGGACAGCCAAGTAATCATAAATAAGTGATATTAAATTATTAATAAATTTACGTTAATATGTCCGGTTTTTTTTATTAGTTGTAATCCCATTCAATCTATAACTAAACATAAATTTCCCTTTACAATTAACTACAACTGGCAGTAAATTACTTAACGAGGAAATGTCTGAGATGTGATAAAATCTCATCTGTATTTCCTCGTGATCCTGGCAACAATAACCGAGACCGAGTCACAAATTGTTCATTCGCAAAAACACTGCGCCTACGCAGTTAGATTATACTAATCGATCAACCTTTGCTCGGGTTCTGCGAATACTAATGCGATAATGTAATGTATGTCTATCCGATTCTTCTGTTTAAAATGACATATATCATCGGCATCTTAAATAGGTATTGCTAAGAATATTCCGGTCGAATACCATTTAAAATGCAGATATCACGACAGATGTACTTATTACTGATTTTGGTGTCGTGGCCTGTTTTCAAACGAGTTTTGTAAGGCGGTCAGTCCTCTTCGTATCCAACTTTACTTGTTTTTCAGTGGAATTTTGAGTACGAATGTTTGAATATTCGGACACCAATGGTATTATAGTATCAATGCATCTCGTGGTCTCCGCGACACGAATTAATGTATAAACGAGTAATAATGACGCGTTGCTAAGAAGATAGATAGTGCTTCTCTTCTTCTCCAAATAACGAATTTGCAGTATTTGGAGTAAGTATGTCACTTTCACTGCCCATTCCCAAAACCTTTTTTGCGAAGTTCTCAATTTGCCGGCCGAACTTACACATTGTACCTGCTGTCGGCGACATAATATCTTTTCTGGACTGTACCATGCTTAACGCGTATATGGGTGGTATAAGGACTACTATCATACTAAATTGGGTTAGCGATCACGGCTGTACCGGCTGGATCGTGTTCTCTTCGTCCTCCTCAACTTGGAAGCCTCTAAGGCTCGAGACCCGGGGCTCGCTCTTGTAAGGCTTCTTGTGGTCAGCTCGCTTCGTCGCTTCGCTTCCTTCGACGAGGCTAAGAATCGATAAGAAATCTCGGTGGGCTATTCAGATTGAATTTTTGTTTATGTTTGGATATAGTCGCAATTCTGGTTTTGCTATAGGCTTCTATTTTTTTATAGTTTAGAATAAGTATAGATACTTATATTTAACATGACTATCTCTATTCTTTCTACTTTAGTGATGAAATGAGAACAAAATTTGGAATATCTATGCTAAAAATATTCAGACAGCAATATTCCTATCATAGAAGTACATTCATACACACTCCCAATCTTTTATACAATTGTATTTAGTTATACTTCTCAAGCCAATCCGTAAAAGTGCATTTTTATGAAATGGCCCCTAATCAGCATGCCCGACATGATCGTATCTCGCCATTAAAAACAAAGGCACTGGAAACCTCTCTGTTCAAACTGAGCCAAGTGGTAGATGTGTAAGTAGTAGTGGATTATGTGTGTGCATGTGTGTGTAAGCTAGCATTAGTGCAGCCAAGTGTAGGAGCTCGTACTTGCGGTTTGCCACCCGCGTCTGTTTATTCTGACGACGCTATACCATAAAAGCTACATCTACCTACATACATGTAAGGACAGATAGGTTGACCACTCTTTTGAATAAGATAAAGATACTGTAATAAATTCGGTTTCGTACTGAAAAAATAACCGGAATTATTAGCACAATTCCACAAAGTCTCACTCCTTTCTGTTCATCTTGTATTAAGATGGAAGCACAAATATTTCTATCACAGTTTGGTCAGGCTACCAATACGGCTTAGCAACTCAGGGTTCACACACTTTGCCAAATTACAAACATTAGAGCGTACACTGACATTTTTTCAAACCCTTAAAACGTTCGTGATATACATAATTATTGGCGTCATTAGGGCAGTAAGCCATTTGTATTTATTATAATAAGGTCCAGCTGTCCATGCATCGCACCACACGAAGCCGACCGTGAAAATTATCATCATTAGTGAACAATAAGCGTTGTGTAGAAAGGCTAGCAAATATTGTAAACGCCGACTCAGTTTTAACGAGAAAGTAATTTATTTTCATGGCGATGAGAATTTAAGTATGGTTTTGCGAAACCATTAACGTTTACGAGAAGGTAGTTGGAAACTGAGCATGGAGTTTGCGGTCAGTACTTTCATGTGAGGAGCTTACGTAGCCTCCATTTTTACCAGCCCATAACTTGCATGTCGGTAGGTTTATTTAATTATAACGTTATATTTTTAAAAAGCTTTTTACCACCACATCCTCTTTATATCTCTACATCTGGCAACAAGCAACAACAAACTATTCATTGGCAGTAATTTTACGAATCCGTACTCATTCATGAGCCTCTCTCGTTACATCATTTCGCACCACGTTCAACCAGTCCTTATCTACCCGTGGCCAGTTTGCGAACCTACTTTTAAAATGCCCATTCGTGTGAGAATTGTAGGAAAGCAGAGATAACCGGCAGTTGAGTCATGTTGAGTTGCCGTTGCCGTACCAGAGTAAGGTAAAGTATCAGCAAGCTTTAGCGAAGAAGAACGTTATGCTCTAGGGAAAGACGTATTGTTGCGGGATACTTTAAAAACATTACAGTTTGACTAGTAGCTTGAAATAAATAAGGCAGATAGAAAATATTAGTAGATAGCAATAGAAAATAATTATGGTTTCAATAATTATTTCCTATGTAGGTACCTAGCATGAAAAGTGTTCTGCAGTTCGAGTTATTATTATTTCTCTATCTCAAAATCGATATTACACATGACATGATCTCGCTAGCGCCAGAATTAAGCGGAAAACTGAAAGCTAAACCCCAGATGGCGCTTTGGTGACTGTACCTTGTTTATGTCAGTGTCAAGTACAGGGTTTCGAGGTAAAAAGGTAAAGTATCAGCAAGCTTTAGCGAAGAAGAACGTTATGCTCTAGGGAAATACGTATTGTTGCGGGATACTTTAAAACATTTCAGTTGAAATGAAATGAAATGAAATTTATTTGCAAGAAAACAGTAATAAGATGATCTTAATTTTAAAGAATGCCCAGTGTTTTCACCTTATGTATAAGCATGCAAAATAGTAAGTTTTAATTTATGAAATAGCGTTATACTATAGTAAATGCTTTTAATTTAATTATTGTTTAGTTATATAATTCAAATTTCAAATGTCCGTTTCTAAAATATTATATTTATAAATGTTTAGTTTCTACAATCTAAATAGTCTTTAACGCTATAAAAACAGTGTTGTAGTAGCCACTTAGTGAGCTTAATTTTTAAGGACTTGCTAGTCATTACATTGAATTCGTCAGGCAGCTTGTTAAACAATATAATACACATATTGTATACATTCTTCCTATAAATGTCCTTAAATCCAGGAGGTTGATACAGTTTGACTAGTAGCTTGAAATAAATAAGGCAGATAGAAAATATTAGTAGATAGCAATAGAAAATAATTATGGTTTCAATAATTATTTCCTATGTAGGTACCTAGCATGAAAATTGTTCTGCAGTTCGAGTTATTATGATTTCTCTATCTCAAAATCGATATTACACATGATATGATCTCGCTAGCGCCAGAATTAAGCGGAAAACTGAAAGCTAAACCCCAGATGGCGCTTTGGTGACTGTACCTTGTTTATGTCAGTGTCAAGTACAGGGTTTCGATTTTTATGTTTTTTATTGCGATAAAGAACCATAAAATGTATTCTCTGATGACCGTGCGTGAGCTTCCAACTGAGATTCGAAGGAATTCGACGTTATGTTTCGCTAGCGGTTTATAATAGTAATAAATGTATCCCCTACTTTTACATTTGAAAGCACTGCATTCAGGTTGGAAAGTTTCAAAACTTTGTTTACAAAAAACTACATACAATTTGACAGTTCCCGTGTCATACTAAGGTACAATCGCGAATGCGCCACCTAGAGTGAGAAATTAACAGCTTTCCACCCAAATTGCCCCCCAGGGTCTGGATTCAGGTAGCGTATGACCGCGCAGGCGCGCACTGACATTGGCGTGACGACGACGCCCAACTTTAGGTATTCATTATGCTTTTGGAGTCTTTTTTAGGCAACGGTACAAATTGAGGTAATTGGTAATCAATCTATTTCTACCATTAATTGCCTAAAATAGATACTCCAAACGCAAGATAATGCATATCTAAAGTTCAGCGTGTTCGTCGCGCCAAGTCACTGCGCCGTCATTTGCTTACAGAATTGGGCCCCAGGTTAATGAAAATAAGATTTTTTAAAGATCATTTAATGATTCGCAGCAGTAGTATTGCCTGCTTGACTAATCGTCTGTGTAGTTACACGATTTGGTCACATTTTTACGGTTGCGATTTAGTTGCATTGGAATGTTTTCAAGCATTTTTTTTAAATCAATGAAAAAATATGCCTATATATATATTATCGCCTAATCAATCCCAAGCATGTAGTTTTTTATCATAAAACATCAGGCAGATTTATTTGGTTCAAGTTACATATATTCTATTTTTCAAAGAAATGTCTTCTATGTCTCACCGACTCTCACCACGTCTAAAGGCTAGGTTACTCCTAGTTTATTAGTAGACATTTAGCTTATTTCTATGATATCACTCGTCATAACTTTTATACCACGTTTATTAGTAGGGCTGTTATCGTTTTTTTTTTTTTGATAGATAGATATCAGATAAATCATTTATTCATCTTTGGCCGGCACTTTACGTTTTGGGCCCAAAATTAATGGTCTCTTTTGTATAATCAATAAAGGACCTATACCCATTTTTTTAAACTTAATTTAAAAATAATATCTTGATTACTTCACGTCGTCGTCGCCAGCATAACGCAGTTATTTAGCCATCACTCGACAATATAAATCCCAGTGCATATAACCCGGGTAATTGCATATATTTTCAAGTCAAACAACAACGGCATTAACTGGCCATTAGCGACTGCTATAATAATGGCGTATGTTTCAATTTTTTGTGTAAACGAAGTAATCGCTGCGTTGACCGGCGGTTTATGCAAATGAGTACTAGCCGGGTTGCGTAAGAGTGGGTGCGGAGGAGGGGGGGGGGGGGGGGGGGGACACTCTTAACGGCTTTATAATTATTATATTTCGTCGGGGACTTCCTTTGTGATTAAAATATTGGGGCGATTTTCCAAAACACAATAGTTAAACCAATATTAAAAACTAACTTTATTGCCTTTATAAATAACCGAAGTTATACAAATAACCGATTTTCGACCTTTCGTATAAAATCGTAGGTCTCTTTTTGAGTCAATTTGCCTAATGAAATGAATAAAGAAAAGTGTCACCAGTCATTGTAATGTTTAAAGTATGCTTATTTTTTAATTTCGTCTTTATATTTTTATTGCATAAAGTTAAGAAAGCCTACAATTAAATAACTTTGCTCAAATGGGAAAAGCCTGCTTCATAACATTGTTCCTATGGCCTCGGCGTTGTAGATACATAACTTAGTGGCTAATTGAATATTAAATTACCTAAAGCGACATGATTGATTTAATATCTATCTTATTTATTGCTCAACGACAGATCGGTACCTATCGGATAGAATATGCTCCAATATTTAATGAGTGGTCTTGCTATATGGTGTTACATGTTTCAAAATTAGATTTCATGCGTCTAGTTATCGAAATGGTATTGAATGTAATAAATATGTCTTTTGAGTTTGGTGCACAGCATTGCGATAATATATTGTGGATTTCTTGTAACTGGCATCTGACATACTACGGACTATGTTAGAGTCTGGCTAGGCAGAATTAAACATCGCAAAGCGCGGCAAATTTAAAAATTCTAATGCTTGTAACACCGTATACGCCACCGGATATACGTATATGCTACCGGCAAAAAATTAAATCTGTCATTCTGCAGTGTTACTGGTCAGTTGATCTTCAGATGTATCATACAGAATAACGGTTTTTATACTTTGACAGTGACGGTATGTTTTGAAAATGATTTTGACATTAATTTAAAACAAGTGACTGAAATGTAATGATGTCATATATTTTTAGAACCGGCTCAAAAAGCCCTTTCATTTGACACCACACAGAACAGGTTTCAGAAAACTTTTTTAAAATTCCATACAATAAACAGATGACGTCATAACTCGCCTTCTTTTTTTTCGTGCTACGGGTCAAATTAATTTCTATGGTTTAAAGATCAATCGTGCCGATTTTCATAGCTTTAACACCATTTGCAGCTATTTCATGAAATTCGGGTTGTACCGCTAAGGCTACTAGGAGAACGTGTAGGGTGATGGGATCCAAGTATTTCCTTTAATATACGTAGATAAGTATCTACTGTCGATTTTCATGCGCAGAACAGTTAATGCGCAAAGGCGAGCTTATCTCTTATCTACATAGTAGCACCTTTGTCTTGGAGCTCCTATTGCACAACAAACTAAAATAAAGGGTTTACAAGGTCTAGGACTTGTCGAAATCACAACTGTGCGTTACTCACCAACTAATTCGTTTTTCTATACAATCTTGTTTTGAAACTACAATTAGCCACTGCCAATTTGTCACATCACGTTTTTTATAACATTGCTTTGTAAAAAAAAACCTAAGTAAGTACACGTCCACTAACCAGGCACGCATGTGTGTGTAAGCCCTGATTGATGTCCGCAATGTACACTTGCCGCCATTTGCACATGGTAATGGGAGATCACGCCCACGCGTGGCTAATTAAATGACAAGCGGCTGTAATCTGTGGCCGCTCTACCTACATTTATGTACTTATGTGTACTTGTAAACGTCATACGAATACCTAGAGACTAGAGGCTAGACTACACTTTGCTCTAATAGTAAGCTGTTGGCAATAGGGTGGAAGATCACAGAACGGCTGTTTTGTCATGCCGTGCTGTGGAAGAGGATTAAGTAGGTACTAAAAAAGTCAAATAAGAAAAATAAGCACGCCATACTATTATTATGTAACATATTTCTTATTTTTAGTAATTGTTTGTGAGCAACGAGGTAATGGTCATTAGTAAAATGATCATCAATAATTAGTAAAAGGTTATCTGAAACGTAGGGATGATTCTTTTGGAATTAACTTTTATAAGTATTTGCTACTCTAAAGATGCCTCTACCTTGAATAAACCGGATGTTCGAAAAATTATAAAACAAATAACACCTTTAATAATAACTATTTCGATGTTCAGTTTATTGTTCTACAAGTCTTCAATTAATAAAATCTCCATTATATGGAATGCAATAAAAACCGGCACTATGTCAATCACATCGAGCGCAATATTTTCCATTATAATTACATCTATTGTGGCACGTAACTCGAACAATTACGCAGTAAGATTTATTTTATTGAACTGAAATTATCTAGACCCGGCAGTAGTTAACTCGATGGGTAATCGTCTATTTGCTGTTTATACAATTTACCTAATTACTGCAACGCTCGCTTTCCAGAGCGGCGATGCAAGAAATTAATTGATATATAATGAGTCGGAGTCGGGCCCGTGTGAGCGTCGAGACGATGCAACCTGTGCTGCGCCCGCGCAGCGTTATGTCATGCGCTCCGTCCGTGCCGTGCGCAGGCGTCTACTTCTGAATCTACATGCACCACTCTATCAGATATCAGCCATATGCACATGATCAGATATCTGTTGACTTATCCCTTAGTACACTTACATCATAGAATTTACTAGTATCAGTTAACAACAGCATGTTTCTACAGATGAAAGCAAGAGACCCGATTATAGTGACCGAAGTGTATTAACGTCAAAATTGTGTTGTCGACGCTGCGAACATATCCCACCAAATCCTTTTAAAACGTATGTGTGGGGCCTCCGGGTATCGATGTGAAATCGGATGAAAAATTATGCATTTTCCGATCGGCTTTTCTAGGTAATCGTTCAAGTGGACGCTCAGACGCCATTTCACGCAGCAGCGCACACAGATCTGTATCTGTCTTGTGTGGAATACATCAAGCGTCGTGAGCCATAAGTATCTGGTTCAACCGAAACATATGCCATTTTACATATTACATGCTACAGTATCATTTGCTTTCACTTCTGTTATATCACGAGAAATGTTCAATTAAAAATAATTACACGAGATCCTAAGTCACGATAAATGGTACTTACTTGTAACTAATTAAATTAAAAAAGAAGATAAAGGCGCACTCTCCCATGGATTAACTCTGCTAAATTATAAAATTTCCGTTTGACAGTTTCAACATTAGTACAACTAAACAAACTGAAGCTAATCCTCTTTGAAAAAAACTTTAATCAAAAAAGTCTTGAGACGAGCCTTTATATTTTAAAATCGGACTCAATTTCACGGCTCACATCGCCTGTCAAACGCGACACAAAGCCGCGAATAGGAGCTGCATTATGAGGGACTTTAAACTGGTCCTATTTATATCAATGATAATCTATTTATTGTTACAATAAAAAGTTTTGATGTTATCAAAGTCGTGCGATGAAAGAATTGTCACCAATCCTGCCGGTCGGCCGGAGACTCGGCCGCTCTACTTAATTTGAACTTTAACTCGATGGAGTAACTTTCAGAATGTACGGTCGCATTTCATCCCTGTTCCGAGGCATGCTAAGCAGCTTAGCTGGAGCGATGTAGAGCATTTGAGGTTTGACGTTTCGAGTAACAAGCTGGTGGCATCGCGGGACCGTCCGCGCCCGGACTCAAATCAACCGAAATTAATTGGAATAAAGATTAAACAAACACGGCTATGGAATAAGTAATTTGTTAATATGGAGTTCGGAAATATGAATGAAATCTCTCGTTTCTTGAGATTTAAACATTTAGTAACTTATTAGGGCGACGAGTAAAATAATATGTTCTTTTAGCAAGTGTCAAGGAAAACCGGCGACATTCCGAGTTATCTCGCGGCCAGATCTCGACAATTAAGTTCTTCTATGAATGACTAATCGATTTGGTGGTGTGACTACACACCCTAACATTAAGCGGCAGATTAATTAGTTGAATTGTATGAACGCGACTTGTATGAGCGTTAATTGCTTTAAACGCTGTATTTTTTCACATTCTCAGTATAAAGTGGGTTTTTTCAAATTACCTACGAGAAGTTTTGTGTTTACAGTTGCATGAGACGTTTAATTGCCGTCAGCGGATGTTGGGGCCGTAATTGGGAGGTAGATTCAGGAGATAGTGCACTAAAGAATACAAGTGGAAAATGCACACGTATAAGTACCATATTGTTTTGTTAACCTGTATTTTCTCCTTTACTTCTAAGTATCCTACGGAAAGATAGGCTTGTTCCAAGAAGCGTTTGTCGCTAATTCTTGTAGTATTAATTTTACCAAGATAATTAAAGTTCACACCACGCATGATTTGTACCAGCGATTGAGGCCTCTGATTGGGCAAGGTATAAACATACTCTGCAGTGGTTTATCAAGTTTGAAAATCGAACATGCATAGCTTTGACGTTTGACAAAAAGATGATTATGACGTCACTTTTTTCTTATTTCCCCTCGTGTCGCGACTGTTGAAGAGATCTTTTCAGCCAGGATTAGTTGAAGTCGTTTTATAAGGGCTTACTTATCTTGCCTCGGTGTGATACTGTACGGCTCGTATTTATCTCACCCATTATACATTTTATTATTTAATTTATTTAACGCCTTGAGTTTATCGACTTGTCTATTAAAACGTCGAGGGGATAATGCGATTGAAAGCCAAACATATATTAAGCGCTTCTAAAACACGGCTCTAAATTGAAATTCTTAATTGAATAGATTTGATTAAGGCTTAACAGTAATATATCTCGGTTGTGTATTACAGCTATGATATAGTTTCGAAACTAATATCAGTTTGTATATTGCAAAAATATTTATTGACTATTATTGCTAACCTAAATATAATGCAATATAGACGATTATAACAGCACTAATCATTAATTTTCCGACTGGCTGATAATGACTCTTCGTGTTCAAAAATAAAAGCAAAAATAAATATTTAACACAAAATTTAAGTGGTCCTTAATAAGCGCGTAATAAATTTAATAAAATCTTGATAAGACATTCTTGTCTAACACTAATTAGTCGGAAGCGCGGCGGGTGCCGAATTAAAGTTTAATTATTATTATCTGTGGCAAGATTACCTCCCGACACATAAAAAGAGGTAGTTACACATTGAGCTTTATTTTGTTTAGGATACTATTTTAATCTGAGATTTTAATCCCCTTTAAATACAACTTGATGTCCAGATTAGTAAAGTACAAAAACATCGTATTTTGTTGTTTCCTTATTTTCGATTTAGTTTCGATTAAAATGGACAAATTGCTAGATTAATAAAAAAAAATATGAATTTACCAAAGTTTGCGAAAAATCTTTATTATCTTTAGGGTTCTGTGCCTTAAAAGGAAAAAATCTTTAAGATCACTTTGTTGTCCCTCCGTCCATCTGCTGTATTATGATGGGAACTGCTACTGATGTTGGTGGTTGATTGAGTAGTTTAGGATATTTATTGGTCTATTTTCCAAATTAGACTGAACACGATAAATGAATGTACACACAGTACTTATGTCTAACTTAGTGCTTACTATGCTATTCTACGCTAATGTTGCAGTCAGTAGTGACATGCTACAGTTAAATGTATAACAAGTTATTTCTACACTTCATCTGCCCATTTAAGTCCTTTCACTGCTGAGACCTTTTTCCCTAGGAACGCGGAGGTATTATGTTAATTAATTAATATGAATTACTCTACTCTGTGGTCCCTTAGAACAGTGAAGAAATAAAACTCAACGCAATCAAACGATACGACCGTTTGTCTGACATTTAGATTTGTTTAATACTCGTAAGAGAATCAAAACCTGTAGTGTACTTCCGGTTGACCTAGAATCATTAAATTGTATACGTCTTATCGTCTGTTATATTAGGAAAAGAAAACCTATTAAGTGAGAGTTGGACTTGCCCATCGAAGGATCCGACCAAATCTCTTTTTGGGGAAGCAAAGCACAAATGAAGCAAGAAAGTAAAGTAAAAAATTCAAAAGCTGTGAATTCGTAGTTCCTTCACTCAACAATGAGATTTGTACGGAATCCTTGGTGCATGAGTCCAACTCGCACTTGGTTGGTTTTTTATTAAATGCTGGGTTGCTATTTTCTTTGGTATGAAGTAAACATTCCTAGCTTACAATGAAACAAAGAGTACTTATACTAAGTATAATGATTAAACTCCAAGATCATTAATTTATGATACCATCATACTTGTATAACCTCGTGTCTTCGCTGTTCCGGTTCCTATGACACAACAAAATAGCATCCGAGTCTGATCCACAGACTCCATAAAATAGATAAATAATACAAATTACGTGATACATTATCATGCCACACTCAGAAGACGTGCATTTGTCAAAACACAAATCAATTAATGAAGAAATAGAGGTCCTAATCAACTGGATTTTTTCGATAACACAAAACGTTATATCGTGTTTACCTCGCCGTGTGTTCCGTATTGTTTTGTCTCGCAAAATAAAACAACAAAGACATAAAGGATATTAAAAGGTGATAAAATCAGTGGCCGCGTCTTAGCGATGAGGGATCCGGAGTCCTAAGTCACCGTGGAGTGGACAGAGTGACGGGCGGCCCACCGAGAATCGAGCCGGATTCTGTTACAAATACGACACAAATTACGACTGTGTGATGTTTGCCTTCGTTTGTTTTATACACAGAATGTTTGATGAGAATACTGTTATTGAATCATTTTAGTAGTTTAAAAACTAAAACCACCCTTTCGAGGTCAAGGTCTTATCAAGATGAACTGAATGAGCCCAATGTCGATTGGCTTACAGGTAAGCATCCTAGGATTCCCTCTACCGCCGCCGCCGTCCGGGTCTATGATGATAACGAGGCCTTGGATAAAATATATGAATAGTACATGTCAGGACGAATTGAATCGAATCGAACCCAAACTCGATTGGTTTACAAGTAAGCACCCTAGGATTCCCTTTGCCACTTTCAAGCTCTATCATCAGACCAGCTCGATGGTACCCTAATATCGTATTGTCATCTAAACTAAAGTCTTCACAAAATAAAAGGCCCGTTTTGACAGTTCACGCCCATGAAGTTTTAACCCCTAATGCGTAGGTAATAAAAGCCAACTGGTGCGTACAAGCAAAGCGTACAAGTTGCTTAGGAAAA